>RCUC01123755.1:0-51374 GCA_003697995.1 Taxidea taxus jeffersonii
ATTTCCTCTTGTGATTGAGTTCTAGCTTCAGAGCATTGTGGTCTGAAAATATGCAGGGAATGATCCCAATCTTTTGATACCTGTTGAGACCTGATTTATGACCCAGGATGTGATCTATTCTGGAGAATGTTCCATGGGCACTAGAGAAGAACGTGTATTCTGTTGCTTTGGGGTGGAATGTTCTGAATATATCTGTGATGTCCATCTGCTCCAGTGTGTCATTTAAGACCTTTATTTCCTTGTTGATCTTTTGCTAGGATGATTTGTCCATTTCAGTGAGGGGTGTGTTAAAGTCTCCTACTATTATTGTATTCTTGTCAATGTGTTTCTTTGATTTTGTTATTAATTGGTTTATATAGTTGGCTGCTCCCATGTTAGGGGCATAGATATTTAAAATTGTTAGATCTTCTTGTTGGACAGACCCTTTGAGTATGATGAAGTGTCCTTCCTCATCTCTTATTATAGTCTTTGGCTTAAAATCTAATTGATCTGATATAAGGATTGCCACCCCAGCTTTCTTCTGATGTCCACTAGCATGGTAAATTGTTTTCCACCCCCTCACTCAATCTGGAGGTGTCTTCAGGTCTAAAATGAGTTTCTTGTAGGCAGCATATGGATGGGTTTTGTTTTTTATCCATTCTGAAACCCTGTGTCTTTTGATTGGGGCATTTAGCCCATTTACGTTCAGGGTAACTATTGAGAGATATTAATTTAGTGCCATTGTATTGCCTGTAAGGTGATTGCTACTGTATATTGTCTCTGTTCCTTTCTGATAATACTTTTAGGGTCTCTCTTTGCTTAGAGGACCCCTTTCAATATTTCCTGTAGAGCTGGTTTGGTGTTTACAAATTCTTTCAGTTTTTGTTTGTCCTGGAAGCTTTTTATCTCTCCTTCTATTTTCAATGATAACCTAGCTGGATAAAGTATTCTTGGCTGCATGTTTTTCTCGTTTAGTGCTCTGAATATATCATGCCAGTTCTTTCTGGCCTGCCAGGTCTCTGTGGATAAGTCTGCTGCCAATCTAATATTTTTACTATTGTATGTTACAGACTTCTTGTCCCGTGCTGCTTTCAGGATTTTCTCTTTGTCGCTAAGACTTGTAAATTTTACTATTAGATGGTGGGGTGTGGACCGATTCCTATTGATTTTGAGGGGTGTTCTCTGCACCTCCTGGATTTGGATGCTTGTTCCCCTTGCTATATTAGGGAAATTCTCTACAATAATCCTCTCCAGTATACCTTCTGCTCCTATTTCTCTTTCTTCTTCTTCTGGAATCCCAATTATTCTAATGTTGTTTCGTCTTATGGCATCACTTATCTCTCGAATTCTCCCCTCGTGGTCCAGTAGTTGTTTGTCTCTCTTTTGCTCAGCTTCTTTATTCTCTGTCATTTGGTCTTCTATATCACTAATTCTTTCTTCTGCCTCATTTATCCTAGCAGTAAGAGCCTCCATTTTTTATTGCACCTCATTAATAGCTTTTTTAATTTCAACTTGATTAGATTTTAGTTCTTTTATTTCTCCAGAAAGGGTTTTTATTTCTCCTGACAGGGTTTCTCTAATATCTTCCATGCCTTTTTCGAGACCGGTTAGAACCTTGAGAATCGTCGTCCTGAATTCCAGATCTGACATATTACCAATGTCTGTATTGATTAGGTCCCTAGCCTTCGGTCCTGCCTCCTGTTCTTTTTTTTGTGGTGAGTTTTTCCGCCTTGTCATTTTGTCCAGATAAGAATCCGCTGTTCTTCTTGTTAAGTGAACTTGGTCTTGGCTGGATTTCTTTGATCTTCTGGGGGAGGGGCCTGTTGTAGTGATTCTCAAGTGTCTTTGCCCCAGGCGGAATTGCACCGCCCTTACCAGGGGCCGGGCTAAGTAATCCTCTCAGGTTCGCTTTCGGGAGCTTTTGTTCCCTGAATGCTTTCCGTAGAGTTCTGGAGGACGGGAATGACAATGGCAGCCTCCCAATCTCCGGTTCAGAGGAGTGAGAGCTAGGGGCCCCAGTCTTCAGTGCACCTTCATAGAAAAGCGTTTAATCACTCCCGTCTCCCCAGCCTCCGTTCGCGCTCAGAGACCGCGCTCGGAGAAAATCATGCGTAATCAGTCCCATCTCACTGGCTTCTGGGAGCGCTCCGAGCTCACCCAGCCTGTGACCAAGCATCTCTGTCTCTGGCAGAGTCCCACCTGGAGTCTCCGAACCCCGTAGATCCCTGAGCTCTCCCGGGTCGGAGTCTCCCCGGATCTTGTGGGGACCCCTCGCACAGAGCACCGGCCAGTGCCACAGAGCACCGGCCCGTGTCACATACCACAGCTCTAGGAAACCTCTGTTGGGTCTCTGCAGCCGGTTTCCCTGCTCTAATATCTTTGAGCTCTGCGACACTCAGATACCCCCGATCCTTCTGTGACCCTGTGGGACCTGAGTCCACGCTGTCCCCGCGAGGTCTTCACCCCAGTTTAGCCTCTGGAGTGATGTCCCTCCCTGGAGCAGACTTTTAAAAGTCCTGATGTTTTGCTCTGTTGCTCCCCGCTTGCCAGGAGCCGGCCCCTCCCCCTGGGGTCTATCTTCCCGTTGCGTTGGATTCACTTCTCCACTGGTCCTACCTTTTAGAAAGTGGTCGATTTTCTGTTTCTAGAATTGTTGTTTTTCTTCTCTTCAATCTCCTGTTGGATTCGTAGGTGTTCGGAATGGTTTGATAGGCTATCTAGCTGATCTCCTGCTGCCTGATGTCGTCTCAGCCTGCTACTTCTCCGCCATCTTGACTCCTCCCCCTTAATTTAGATTATATTGTAGAACACACATATCTGACACTTTGCTTCATCAAAGGACATAGGAGACTCCAGCAAACTTCCAGGGAAACTTGTCATCTTCTCATGCAGCTCCTTTCTGGCATCTACTACAGTATTTTGTAGCAGAAGCTGAATTAGTAAGGGCAAGAGCCTGGAAGACAGAGCTGTAGCTGTCTATGTGAGCAAGAAGTAGGTAGGAAAAGAGAAGGGGAAGAGGCAGCCTGGTATTTGTTTCTTGGTAAGCCAGGTGTCATGGGTCCTCATGAGCAGTCTCTTCTCCAGCTTTGGGAACAGGGCTCAGGCTAGGCAGAGACTCCTCACAAAACTCCAGAGGACAATGTAAATCTTACTGGGGATTTTGCAGAAAATTCCCCATTAGACCTTTCTGTTATCTCCCAGCTCCTGGGTTGCCCTCTGGAGTCTCTCCCAATATATTTTCCTCCCATACCCCTAGCTTTTCCATCTCCCACACCCCCTAATAGTCATCCTTTCCTACGAGAACAATGTGGCCCTGTCTCAAATCTTTCCATTTTGGATAACTACACATTACTTAATAGTCTCTTTACGAAAGATCGTTTCACTTTTCACCCAGAAAACAAATGATCCTCCAGTTACAGGGCTCAATCCTCCTTATGGGGCTGTGAAGATAACAGATAATAAATAGCCGACAGTTTAACCTAGTGGTTCAGGGGTTTGGGTCCAGGGTCAAGGTTTTCCTCATGTAAATTATTCAACCCTGCTAAGCCTTGCTTTTTTTTTTTTTTTAAGATTTTATTTATTTATTTAACAGACAGAGATCACAAGTAGGCAGAGAGGCAGGCAGAAAGAGAGAGAGGGAAGCAGGCTCCCTGCGGAGCAGAGAGCCCAATGGTGGGGCTTGATCCCAGGACCCTGGGATCATGACCTGAGCTGAAGGCAGAAGCTTTAACCCACTGAGCCACCCAGGTGCCCCTAAGCCTTGCTTTCTTGACATGTAAAATGAAGGGTGGACTCTGAGCAATACAGGCTGTGTCTTGAATAATAAAAGTAATGCCTACCTTATGCATTTGGGGAAAGTCGTATCAAACATCAAACGAAAAGGCCTTCCCCAATTCCAGTGCCTGGCACAAATAATAAGTAGGTTATAATAGCAGTTGTTAAATAATTCCCAAACTCAACCATTCCAAGTAAATGAGGGTCTACCAAATTAACTCCTAAGTACTCTTTCAATAAGCAAATATTTAATGACTACTGTATGCATAGTACTGTAAAAACAAGATAAGAAAAAAGAAGTAGGAGATAAATAAGCATCTAATGAGAACCAGCTATCTGCCAGGCACTTTACATTTGTCATTTTATTTATAGTTTCAAATAACATAACGAGAGAGATTTGTATCCCTGCTTCTACGAATAATGAGACAGAGCTTTGAGAGGTTCTATGACTTGCCCAAAATGCACAGATCTGAGTTTGTACCCAGGTCTGTGAGGCTCTGGAGCCCTTGCCCTTCTGTAAATTGCAGTGCCTCAGAAGCAGAATATATGAAGGGTGCCTGGGTGGCACTATCAGTTCAGCATCCAACTCTTGGTTCCAGCTGAGGCCATGATCTCAGGGTCTTGGGGCTGAGCCTCGCTCCAGGTGGGTGCTCAGCATAGAATCTGCTTAAGACTCTCTCTCCCTCTCCCTTTTGCTACCCCCCCTTAAGTAAATAAATAAATATTTTATCTTTCTTTTTATTTTTTTAAGATTTTATGTATTTATTTGAAAGAGAAAGAGCACAAGCAGGGTCCTCACTGAGCAAGGTGCCCAATGTGGGACTTGATCCCAGGACTTGACCTGAAACGGATGCAGACGCTTAACCAACTAAGCCACCCAGGCACCCCTAAATAAATCTTTCTTTTTCAAGTAGAATATATGACCAAATATTAAATTCTAAAGAGAAAAAGAAAAGGGTTAGATGAAGAGAAAAGGGAGAAGAAAGAGAGAAATAGAGGAAGTAGGAAGACAGGAAGGAGAATCAGATGTTGAGAGCGGGATGAGAGAATGGCAGGAAGAAGCCTGGAGGGTGACTCCTCCAGTCCCACTAACAACAGCAGCTCCTGGAGAGCCAGCACCCTAGTTCACCCTTATCACCTTTGGTGATGTGTGAACTAGATCCAAGAGGGAGTGCATCACTTCTACGGCTTACTAACAACTGCAGCTAGCGACAAATGATCTCACCCTCTCCTTTGGGAGGTTCACACAGAAGTACTTAAGACTTCTGTGCACAATTTCTCTGTCTTATTTACAATTTAATTTTGCACTACCAATAACTGTCTCATATGTGTTCATCTCATTCCCATAACCAGACTCTAAAACACTCAGTGCATATACCTTGGTTTACTGTTCTGTAAGAAGACGGTCATGGATGAAAACACATTACTAAATTTTATGAAACCTTTCTACAAAGAAACTGGAAAACACAGAGCCTAGGATAGAGAGAGTTATTTCAAGTGTAAATAACAGAACAGAGAGCCCAGACATAAACGCATGCATACGCGGTCAACTAATTTTTTATTATAAGGGCGCCAGGTACACACAGTTAAAAAAGGATTCAATTAGTGGTTTTGGGAAAACTGGATATCCACATGCAAAGGAATGAAACTGGACCCCTACCTTACACCACTCACAACTATTAACTCTAAATGGATCAAAGATTTCAGTGGAAGGCCTGAAATGATAAAACTCCTGGAAGAAGACATAGTGGAAAAGATCTTGGCAATGGTTTCTTGGGTACGACACCAAAAGCCCAGGGAACAAAAACTAAAATAAACAAGAAGGGACCACATTCAACCAAAGAGCTTCTGCAAAGCAAACAGTCAATACATTGAAAAGTCAACTTACAGAATGGGAGAAAATAGTCACAAACCACCTATCTGATAAGGGGTTAATATCCAAAGTATATAAAAGACTCATACAACAATACAAAAAGCAAACAATCCAATTAGAAACTGGAGAAGGAACTGCAGAGACATTTTTTTTTCAAAAAGATAAATGAAAAGATGTTCAACATCAGTAATCATCAGGGAAATGCTAATCAAGATCACAATGAGATATCACCTCACACCTGTTAGGATGGCTATTATCGAAAAAGACAAGAGATAATAAATGTTGGTGAGGGGGTGCCTGGGTGGCTAAATTGGTTAAGCATCTGCCTTTAGCTCAGGTCATGATCCTGGGGTCCCAGGATCAAACCCCACATCAGTCTCCCTGCTCAGTGGAGAGTCTGCTTCTCCCTTTCCCTCTGCCACTCCCCCCAACTTGTACTCTTTGTCCCTCTCTCTCTCTCTCTCAATCTCTGTCAAATAAATATGTAAAATCTTTAAAAATAAAAATAAATGTTGGTGAGGATGTGGAAAAAAGGTAACCCTTAAACCAGGGAATATAAAATGTTATAGCCCCTATCAAGAACAGTTCTCAAATATTAAAAATAAAAGTACTATTCTCACTTCGACAGCACATATACTAAAATCGGAATGATACAGAGAAGATTAGCATGGCCCCTGCACAAAGATGGCACCCAAATTCATGAAGTGTTCCATATTTATTTAAAAGAAAATAGAAGTACTGTATGATCAAGCAATCTCACTTTTGAGTATATATATGAAGGAATTGGAATCAGTATCTCAAAGAGATATCTGCACCTCCATATTCACTGCAGCATTATTCACAATAGTCAAGAGAAGGAAACAACCTGTGCCAATCAGTGGATGAATGGATAAAAACGACAGGATATGTGCACACGCACACACACACACGCATACTTGCACAGCCACAATGGAATATTACTCAGTCACGAAAAAGAAGAAACCCTGTAACTTACAACAATATGGATGGACCTTGAAGGCATTATGCTAAGTCAAATAAGTCAGACAGAGAAAGACAAACACTATATGATCTCACTTATATGTGGAATCTAAAAAAGCCAAACTTGTAAAAACAAAGAGTAGAATGGTGGTTCCCAGGGGCTGGGTGAGGGGCAGGGGGTGGGGAGATATTGTTTAGGGTACAAACTTACAAGAAGGAGATAGTAAGTTCTAGACATCTAACGCACAGCATGGTGATTATAGCCAATGGTGTTGTATTATAAACCTCAAAGTTGTTAAGAGACTAGATCTTAATTGTTCTAATCACAAAAAAGGACTGATAATTATGCGATGTGATAGAGGAGTTCGCTAATGATAGGATGGCATTCACATTGCAATATATAAATGTATCAAACCAATACCTTGCATACCTTCAACCTACACAATGTTATATGTCTATTATATCTCAATTAAGCAATTCAAGAATAATAAAGAGTAAGTAATGTTGATTTTGGAAATATGTTGTCAGATATTATGAACATATCTTGCTGGTCCCATGGAGGTGAGCAGGGCTGTCCCCTGAAGGGAGTGGCTCCTAGTCAGCTAGTGAGCTCCTCTGGGAAGAGACCAGTATGGAGAATGGACTGGGGGAGGAGTATGGGTGGCAGGGGGAGGAGGGATAATTTCGTGGCTCCACATCTGGTCCACACTCATTCCAGTCTCTGTTACAGAACTGCCTGGAGCACTTCTGTTGGGGTGGGAGCTGTTCCTTGTCACAGGCCAATGACCTTGGGGACAGGCAGGGAGTGTGCGGAGAAGACCTCGGATTAGGTCCTTGCTGTAGTTTCCCTGAATCATTCTCTGTGACACATGGCCTTTTGTCATCCATACAGCCTGTCCTGCACCTGATCAGGGAGGGGTCTACACCCACGCCTGGGTCACAGTGATCCAGGGAAACGCTGGATCCTTTCCTTTGAGGTCAGAAGATGGGGCCTGCAGAGCCTCGAGGCCCTCCTTAGGGGTTTACTTTGAGGAAGCCACTTAACCAGTCTGTCTTACTTCCCCATTTGTAAATCAAAAAAAACATCTACCTCTCCGAGTTGCCATGAGGATTAGAGAAATATGTGTGGAGTGACTGGAATTTATATATTCATTCACTGTTTATTCACCTCATCCCCTATTACTGTAATTATTACCTGCCAAGCACCAGGCAACAGAAAGGCAGCAGGGAGCAAGACAGATCAAGTTCGTGCTCTCTTGACCTTATATTCCAGTGAGGAGGAGAGACGGAGACCGTCATAGCAGAGAAATGCAGTCAGCACCTGATTTGGAGGCTCATGATTGATTCAGGAAAAACCTGTAAACGGTGAGGGACCTGGGAGCAGGAAAGGCAAGAGGCTGAGCAGGAGTGTGAGGTAGGATCTCCCCGAGGCCAGGTCCGTGGGGACTCCAGGCCACAGACCACACCTTCAGAGTTGTACTTTGAGATAAGAAGATGGAGCATTTGTACCCCTGTCTCTGTCTGTCCTCGGCCACCCCTGGTGAGTGAAGTGGTTCCTCAGTCAAGTGAGAGACCGCACAACTGTCACAAGATGTCACAGAGGTGGCATCTGTGGGTGCACCGGCTTGGTCGAGACGCTCTGGCCCGGTCCTCAACAACACCCTCATACGGTCCAAGGGGAAAAGTCACAAAGTGGGAAATGTGAGGAGAAAAGGAGCATTCAGGGGTATGAGGGAGACTGTGACGGCATGGCTAGGAACCAGAGCTGGATTCAGAGCTTGTGGAACCTAGAGCTTACAATTTGGGGGCCTCTTTCAGAGTAGAAGAATATGTAAAGTCAAGAAAACAATACTAGGACAAACATGAAGATTTATTCAAAATGAGAAATGAGGACAAATTACAAATAATAAAAGCTAACAAATGCCTCAAACATCACAAAATCCAGGAGGGGGAAAAAGACCCATGATATTTATATAAACTCCCTGACACACCCCTACAATACCTTTTCCTACATATTTTGGTTGTTTGTTTTTTTTTTATGTTGTCTTCATGTCATATGGTTTGGTAACATACCATCATTTAAGAGTATAAAGATATTTTGATCTTTCCCTTAAAATGGTAGACAAAAAAAACACATTTTTCGTTGTTACTGTTTTATTACTTTTTTTTAAGTTTCTTTGAACTTCAGAAGTCGTTAGTTGTCAAAATCATGTGACTTTTTAGGAATTATTGTCAGGTTTGGGAAAGCCTCTATTAACGTGTCTTTCTTAAATGAGCTGTGAGCTTTGGGAAGACGTAACCACGGCTAGCTTCAGACACCACACATTTTAAACTCACTCTTGTCCCCTGCCTGGTGGTTGCGGGGTGTCATGGGACTTGTTCTTAATGAGCTGCCCACAGAGGACCATGATAGGTGATTGGCCAAGAGGGATGAGGGTTTTCCAGGATGGTAAATCAGCTTCCGCTTAGGCAGCTCCCCAAAATGCCCACAGCCTCTCTAATACCACCTGACAAGGGAGAGTCTGAGGGGGGGACAACCAGAGTAGAGAGAGTAGACTTGTATTTTAACCATTTTCGTAAATGTTGCAAATAAAATATTGCGGCAATATTTTATTTGCAACATTTACGAAAACACACAAGCATGTGAATAGATCCCTAGGGCCATCCCCCACCCGAACCCCAACCCCACCCCACCCCTGCCCAGGGACTTAGAAAAGGCCATGGCAGGTGAGGGGCTCCAAAATGGAAGCTTTACTAGCTTTGCCCTGAATTCCCCTCTGTTAGTGAGGGACTCTTCCAGCAGGCAACGTAGATGCCAAAAACACCGAGTTGGCACTCAAAACATGATTATTAATTGGAGATTCATGGTGAACCCACTGTGGTCTCTAAAGACAGGGATCCTGGGCTCCATCCTAAGACTTGGACCAAATGATGGAAGGCCCAGAAGATAGCGCTTCCCCAGGAAGGCTTCTTTTATTTATTTTTTTTATTTTAAAGATTTTATTTATTTATTTGACAGAGAGAAAGAGATCCCAAGTAGGCAGAGAGGCAGGCAGAGAGAGACGGGGAAGCAGGCTCCCTGCTGAGCAGAGAGCCCGATGCGGGGCTCTATCCAAGGACCCTGGGATCATGACCTGAGCTGAAGGCAGAGGCTTTAACCCACTGAGCCACCCAGGCACCCCGGAAGGCTTCTTTTAAAATAGAAGTTGCCTGCATCAGAGACCCTCCCTAAAATACCCCATTAATGGCCTTTGGTAACGGGCTGTGCAGGGTTGACTGCAGTCAGTAAAGATTTTAAATCAGTGCATTGTTTGGCTATGTCCTTTGCCGGTTCTAGTCCTTTGCCGGGTCTCTGGATTAAGGGAGTCCCTTGTGCCTGCCAGGTGTCCCTGATTAGAACACGAGTCTCCCAGCCCTGTAATTGTTTACCTGTCCCGCTCCCTTACAAGAATGAGCCTGGGCCAGGGCAATCCCATCTTATTTATGTGCCTAGCACACCGTCCCACACACAGAGACATTCAACCCATGTTGTGAGATGAATACACAATTGCCCATCCAGGAATGCAGATAAAGGGAAAAAACATTCCACCAGTTTCTTTATTTCATCTCAAATTCCCAAGGGCCGGTAAGTTAATACTTGGCTCAGTGTGGTGGGTAAGGTAATGCTTGACCCTGAACGACTTAAGCATATTTCTGTTTTTCAGGTCATTTGCCGAAAGCACAAGCTAGTTTGCATAAACAATTTGCACTGGTGGATGAAAAGCATTCACAAAATAAAGGAGAAATAACCCACAATTCGTAGTTTTCATTCTGGTTACTTGCACCAAAATATGGAACAGATTCTCTTATTTTTGAGAAGGACAAGAGAGCTGCTTGTCTAGAGGCACTGTTGCCTTTGTCAATAAATAAAGGGTCCTTGTGTTCGAAAGGATTTCACATGATGTACTAAAAAAAAAAAAAGCGTGTAAAGTTTTCCATAGCAAGCGTGCTCACCAGATTTATGCAAACCACTTAATTACAGAGCCTTCGGAGTAACCAGCCACACTTCTGTGTAGTGTTAATAGAAAGGCTACATGACGTCTGGGGGTTTTCTCCTTTGGGTTTCTTCTTTCCTCTCCAGCTTTCACAGATCCAACAGGAATAATGGCAACAACGAAACTCACAAATTATCTTTGAATTATAGCTGAAAATTGGAAGTGCATTTCAAAGGGACTGAGGATATCTGACATCAAGCTAAATTAGTAGAGAAAATATTTGTTTTCTGTATTGAAACTACTAACCATGTTGAATAAAAGCAACTGAGAGCCTTCAGAAATTTTCTAGGGCTTTCAAATAAATCCTGGATTTAGATAAAAGTCTCCTTAACTCCAAAGATTTCAAAGGAGTTAAATAATATAAATATTTTTGTAAAAAATTAAAATCTAGACAAATCCTGAAAAGAGTAAATGGAGATTCACTGTGTATAGTTGGGAAGTATCATGCATCAAATCTGTATGTTTATAAGGCAAGAAGAGCCTTAGTTTCATTACTGAAGGAATAACAGGGGCTGGTAAATGGGATTTTATTAAGTAAAAGTTACTCTCTGTTAAAATACTTATAAGAGTAAGTTAATCTATGTGGCTTCAGGTGATAGCCCTCAAACCACAGCCCTATTTTTAAGGATAATTATGAATGATATTGAAAATTTTTGCCTAACTACTCTTAACTATTTCTCTGTACTCTGGTCTACTAGTGTGTGAAAACCCACAGCAGCCTCATTATCAGTCCCTGCTAAAATCAGTAGCTTTTACCAGTAGCCAGTACCTCTAGTTTGATTGGCATTTGAGCTAGCAAGGCTGTGAAGGCAAGAACTCTGGGTTGGGCAGGTGGACTGCCAAGGTCAGGAAAGGTGAACACATAAAATGGTATCCAAAGCCTGATTTAAAAAAAATAATAATAATCAGCTGTCTCTGGGAGATCAATATTCTCTCCCTGCATGGAACCTGTACAATGAATGAGATCATAGCCTGGGCTGTGGTCGGCTCACCCAGGTCGTGCCAGCTTAAAGGCTTTGCAGTAGATGACCTTCTCCGGGCCCATGTTCTTGTCTCTCCTCATGTGATGCAAGGTAGTGGTCAAGCCCATGGGCGGCTGCAGCCAGATTTATAATTCAGCTGTATGACCTTGAACAAGGTACCTGTTTGTTGACACATGCCTGCCCCATTAAAGCATAACTTCCAAGGGGGTGAGCACTTCCTGTAGCTCACCGCCATAGAGGAGAGCCCTGCGCAAAGTAGGTGCTCGAGACGGATTCGGTGAAGGAGTGAATGAAGGATTTAACCCCTCTGGGCCTAGTGTTCTCATTTGGAAAATGAGGCTAATAGTAGCACTCAATATTAGTATATATAGCAACCAGTGTCAAAATCCAGGCACGGGTCTTAACTACCCACGGTGCCCTTTATGTTCTTCCTGTTCGGCAAGAGCGTGGTTTCAGGATGTGCAGCTGCTGACAAAGGGGACGGATAAAGCCACCCCAGGTGGGTCCTGTTACGTGCTATTTAATCGTGTTTACTTGGGAATTCACTCTGCTTTTTCAAGAAAGAGATTTGGTGGTACAGATGTCCTTATGCTCTTATTTTTGTTTTCATGGGCCAGCCACTTATTTTAATGAGATGAAAATGACTCAAAAATGTGATTGAGGAAGGAAGAGGGATAGGAGCAAATTTTCAGTTACATTTCAGAGCTCTCATTCTCATGCCACTTATACAACTCGAGTGTGAAGATATTTTTGGAAGTCAGTATGCTCTGTTACAAAATAAGGATGTAAACAAATTGGTATCTTCCCTACAGATGGCTGTGTTCGGTTGGAAAAAAGAATAATGGAAATATTTTTGCAATAATAGCAAAACTAAATTTTAAACACCGATGAATTAACGTAACAAGAAATATGAGGGCCCATATGAAGAATCCCCTACAACTTTACTCAGAGACATAAAAGAAAATAAATCAAGGAAGAGATGCACTTTATTTATGAATGGCATATTCTTTATTATAAAGGCATCAGTTTCCAAATTAATTTAGAAATTTAGGGACGCCTGGGTGGCTCAGTTGGTTAAGCGGCTGCCTTCTGCTCAGGTCATGATCCAAGGGTCCTGGGATCGAGTCCCACATCGGGCTTCTTGCTTGGCAGGGAGCCTGCTTCTCCCTTTGCCTCTGCCTGCCTCTCTGTCTGCCTGTGCTCACTCTTGCTCTCTCTCTCTCTCTCTCTCTAACTAATAAATAAATAAAATCTTAAAAAAAAAAAAGAAATTTAATGTGGAATTTTCCATAGTATTTTTCTTGGACCTATTCAAACTAATTTCAAACCTCAGCTTTTTAGACTGAACTTATGAGAGTAACCAATATAATTTAGAAAGACAGGAAAATGTGGTTAAGGAAGGGCTTGTCCTATCAATTATTTACAAAAACACATTATAAAGGTCTATTATTTAAAGTATAATAAATAAGACTGCTAGTCACGATCCCCTAAATTTATTTCATGACCTAGTAAGAATCATGGACTACTATATGAAAAACATTGGTTTATAGATATCGAAAATAGGCAATTTGGTTAAATATATGTCAGTATGATCATACAGAATACATGCAGCTGTTAAATATAATGTGGTAGAACTGTATATTTGCCTGGAAAAGTGTTGATCATATACAGGTAACTAAAAACTTACTAGAATTGCCCCATTTTGAAAGGACAGCAACAAAAATATATGCATATACATGCAGGAAAAAAAACATACGGACAGATAAGTGCCAATATATTAACAGAGGTTGTAGTCCATTTGTCTTTAGCTTAAACCTAACTTCCAATTTTTTGCTATTATAAGTATACTATGATTACTACCTTTATGAAAAAAGACATTTTCCAAATTTCAGATGATACCCTTGGGGTAGGTTCATAGAATTACCTTAATAAACATGTTTAAAGCTACATCCCAAAATTATTTTCTAAAAGGGTTGGAGCAATTTTCATTCCTGACCACTTCCTTTACCCTGACTCATATGAGAAATCTCATTTTTTAAAATGAATAAATATAAAATTTTTTAAAATTGCTCTTCTGATAAGTTAACAGTTTTCACTATTGTTTTAGTGTCTTTCTTTTCATTCCAGTGAGGTTAAACACTTCTCCATATGTTAGTCTTTGTATTTCCTCTTTTATGTATTGTTACAAATGCTTTCTGCCTGGACCATTTTCTTCTGAGTGATGATTACTTTGACACAAGTTTTTTCACTCCTAAAGAATATATTATTATATAATCTCATATCAAAACTCAGCCTAAAAATTTCTTCTATCTAAGGTCTTATCTTATAAATTGAAGAAAATATTTAATTTTTAAAAAAGATTTTATTTGTTTATTTGACAGAGAGAGAGCACAAGTAAGAAGAGCAGCAGGCAGAGAGAGAGAGAGAGAGAAGCAGGCTCTGCTGAGCAGGGAGCCTGATGCGGGGCTCGATCCCAAGACTCTGAAATCATGACCTGAGCCGAAGGCAGCCGCTTAACCAACTAAACCACCCAGGCGCCCCATTAATGTTTTATTTTTAAGTCAGAGAGAGAGTGAGCACAAGCAGGGAGAGTGGTGGACAGAGGGAGAAGCAGGCTCTCTGCTGAGCAAGGAGGCTGATGCAGAACTCCATCCCGGGACCCTAGGATCATGATCCAAGCCGAAAGCAGCTGCTTAACCCATTGAGCCACCCAGGTATCCCCAAAACAAATTTTTTTAAAGATTTATGTATTTATTTGGGAGAGACAGAGAAAGTGCAGGGGGGAGGGGTAGAGGGAAAGAAAAAGAAAGGAGTCCTAAGCAGGCTTCGAGCTGAGCACAGGGGTGAGCTAGATCTCAAGACCCTGAGATCACAACCTGAGCCTAGACCAAGAGCTGACACTTAACCAACTGTGCCACCCAGGTGCCCCTAAAATAAAGAAAATTTTTAAGATATCTAAGGAAGTATATACCCTACAAATTTATTGTAACCATTCATTGCCAATGACATTTCTCATCTACACTTGATACTTCAGGTATAATGACTTTTACATTTCCTTTCCTCCCTCCTCTAAATACACCCAAGAAGAAATTTTAATTAGTATGTAAGAATATTAAGAAATTTTATTTATACAACATAAAATTTTCTTTTGAACAACACTGAATGAATAAAATTATTTAGGGGAAAAAATGTGTCCAACAGACCTAAAAAAATAAGCTTACTTAATAAGCTGGAACTAGATCTTGGTCTGTTTTCAGCAATCAACAGAGCTATCATGGAACTTTCACAACAAACCTGAAGTGCCATAGGGAAGGCAGTCATTATTTTATTTTCATGAGTCAGGTATTTAATTAGGTAAAAGATCGAAGTTTTTCTTTTTTTCTTCTTTTTTTTAAAATTCTTTTTTAAGATTTTATTTATTTGACAGAGAGAGATCACAAGTAGGCAGAGAGGCAGGCAGAGAGAGAGAGAGGGAAACAGACTCCCTGCTGAGCAGAGAGCCTGATTCAGGACTCAATCCCAGGACCCTGAGATCAGGACCTGAGCCGAAGGCAACAGCTTAACCCACTGAGCCACCCAGATGCCCCAAAGATCAAAGTTTTTCAAACAGTGAGTGGGTTAGGAAATCAGCTAAGTGGGTCAGACTGGCTTTTTTTTTTTTTTTTTTTTAATGAAATAGAATCGAGGGGCAAAGAAAAGGAAGGAAAAAAAAAACAAGAAAAGAACATCACACGTAATAAAGGTAAATATTATTTCATGTAATGCTCAAAGCCACTATGTGAAGTTCATCCTTACTGTGGGCTTTGGTCAAATGGGTTTAAAAGCACAGGACTTCAGAGAATATCTAGTGTTCTGCCCATTAAAAAAAGAAAATTAACTAACTCGATCCTTACCCAAACAATTACTCTCCACTAACATTAGTCTTTAATAACCTATATTTGGTTTTTTTTAAAGATTTTATTTATTTATTTGACAGAGAGAGAGATTATAAGTAGGCAGAGAGGCAGGCAGAGAGAGAGGGGGAAGCAGGCTCCCCGCTGAGCAGAGAGCCCGATGTGAGGCTCAATCCCAGGACCCTGAACATGACCTGAGCCGAAGGCAGAGGCTTAACCCACTGAGCCACCCAGGCGCCCCTAACTTATATTTGTTTTAAAGAGGTTTATTCATTTACTGCTACCGTATGCTAGGCATTGTTCTAGGCACTGAGGATACAGTGGTAGTAAACTGAGATCTCTGTGAGATCTCTCACAGAGATCTCACAGAATGGGAAGACAGATGATGTATACGTCAGGTGGTTCTATAAGCACCAGGAAAAGCAGGAGGGTTAGGAGAGGGCAAGTGACTCAGGTACAAACTCAAGTAGGATGTTTCAAGAAGGCATCACTGAGAAGGCAACGTTGGAATAGAGCTCAACATTTAACTTTTTAATTGAGCATTTTCAATGTTATTTTAAATCCAAATGAACATCTTAATAAATAATAGTGAACAGTTGCTGACATTTAAGGTATATGAACTATTTAATGCCCTATTATGATGTTGAGTTTTTTGTTCATTTATATTTTTAATCATTTGCTCAACAAATGTTTATTCTGTGCCTGCGGAGGCTGGCCTTTGTATTGGGCCCTGGTTATTGAACTGAGAAAAAGAGAAACTTAGTTTCCGCTCTCAGAAGTGTCCAGTCTACTGGGGTATTCAAAACTGGGAAACAGACAAGACAATCACAATGTGGTAAGTAGATGATGGTGGCAATTCCAACTTCCTAGGGTATCAGGGAAGGCTTCCTAGAGGAATGATGTCCCAGGAGGGGTATAAAGCATGAAATAAAATGATCTTCACTTCCAAATGTTTGGATTCACCCTCGTTTAAAATGGTAGCTGAGGGGTGCCTGAGTGGCTCAGTGGTTAAGCCTCTGCCTTCACCCCAGGTCATGATCTCAGAGTCCCGGGATTGAGCCCGGAATCGGGCTCTCTGCTCAGCAGGGAGCCTGCTTCCCCCCACAACCCGCCTGCCTCTCTGCCTACTTGTGATCCCTCTCTCTCTCTCTCTGTCAAATAAATAAATAGATAAATAAATAAAAATCTTTAAAAAAAAATGGTAGCTGAGGGGCGACTGGGTAGCTCAGTGGTTAAGCCTCTGCCTTCAGCTCAGGTCATGGTCTCAGGGTCCTGGGATCGAGCCCCCTGTCCGGCGCCCTGCTCATCGGGGAGCCTGCTTCCCCCTCTCTCTACCTGCCTCTCTGCCTACTTGTGATCTCTCTCTGTGTGTCAAATAAGTAAATAAAATCTTTAAAAAATAAATAGAATAAAATGGTAGCTGAGACTATCAGGGTCTCAGGGGTGCTCAATGAGAAACTTACATTGCGACAGAAGGTTCTTCTAACTTCACGTCGCACCAGGTTAGTCACTCCCCTCTGAAAACATACAGAAGAAGTGAAGAGAATGTTTACACACCTGTTCCCAGTAAAGGTAGATCTAGAACGATTCTCTACCTTGTGATCATAAAGTTAGGTTTCTCCTTGTTTACTAAGAAGGGCAAAGAGCGCTCCCGCAACACTCAGAGGTGTGTTTTTATAGGTGAGCTGCTGATTCATGGCTGGAGACTGTGAATGCTTGTCCCGTAGAACGGCATTCTACATGGTAGAGAGCTGCTGCCGAGAATGTGCGTCTTCACTGGATGTCGTAAGCTGTCGTCCGAGGCTAAGCTAGTTCACCAGCCTTGTGATAACGAGCCGGCGAAGACCTCGCTGAGGCTGACAGAATGAACTCAACCAGCATAAAAGCCTGTTGGTTTTCTTGGCATAAGGAAAATACCCAAAGCCTTTTTCCTCCTCGCATTGATTAGGCAAATAAAAATAAAGAGGCGAGGCTAACTCAGTTAATTCTAAGCACGGCCCCAAATCTCATTCTGACAGAAGTGGAAGGCCAGGTGGAACGAGGAGTCCAGTGCCCCAGATGAAGGGAACTGCACACAGGAGGGGCCGCAGGCCAGGGCAGGCAAGTCGGCCTCAGGAAATGAAAGTGGTTCAGAGGCAGAGCTTCTGGGGGAAGATGGCAGGCTCAGGAAAAGCGTGAGATTTCCCTCCCAACCCAAATGTCCCCTACTATGGCAATACCCTCCCGAAATAGCTTTTCATAACCACCCCCACCCAAGTTTTATCCAAAGCATTTATTGCTCTCTAAAATACTATATAATATGTTACCCATTGGTTGTCTGCTCCCTCATTAGAATGTAATTAGCTCATAGAGAACAGGACTTGTGTCTGCTTTGTTTGTTAACACCCCCAACTAAGAATGAGAGACTAAAAACTGTTTGGAAATTCCAGAAAGAGCCTTAGCAATTCTGATCTTCACTCTAGAATCCATGGGCGGATTGTTTGCTGACTCTCTTCCTCCTCATCCTCTACCCCCATTTAGTATTTTTAAGTATTTCCCTTTGGGCTGTAAGAAGAGTCTTACCATCTCCTACCTGGAGGGTAAGTCCTGGAAAACTGTCCAGTTCTGGGAGCCAATTGGGGACAGAGGTCTGGGAGTTTCTGCATTTAATGTTTTTGTTTTTTGTTTTAATCAACTTTCCACGTTGGTTCATGGACTTATGGGAGCAGGTCTCTGACCAAATTGGCTCGGCTCAAGAAATAGAAGCAAAAAGCTGGTTATCTGTCTTCTTTCCATTTCATGCTTTCAACTTCTGCCAGTTTTCTTCAACAGTCTCTCTTTGGTCCCATTTATCAACACAAACATTAAGATGTGGCTGTTCATGTACCTTAAGTCTTTAACATGCTTCTTGTATATCTCTGATCTGACACTTCCTCACTCATTCTTCCTTGTTCTTTTACCCCCTAAAGAGTCACACCTTCCCTTTTTATTTATTTCCTTTACACAAAGCAAGCAGAAACTTCATACAGGACTGAAGTCACATATATTTCTGATCAAAGAGGATGAGGTGGAAGGAAAGGGAACCAACTGGAAAGTCAGGAGCTCCCTTACACAGCACATTCAGGATGTTTATGGAAAGTTCATGGATTTCCTTAACTCTACCACATGTATATAAAGGTTCCAGCTGATGAATTTGATGAACTTCATTTTTCCATGAAGTCACACTGGCAAGAAAAATGGCCTTTAAAATCAAGTCCTTCTTTGCTAAACCTTCTACTAATTCTGCTGCTTCCAAGCTATCATGTGCAAATGAGCAGCAAAGAAAAGTCAAGATCACCATTTAGACAGCATTTATCAATGGGGACCCTGAAACTCTCAGATGATGTTAACTTTCTCAAACAGTAGTGATACTTTACTTAATGATGGCTTGACTCACTTTTATTTTTAATGATTTTATTTATTTATCTGACAGAGAGATCACAAGTAGGCAGAGAGCCAGGCAGAGGGGGGGTGGGGGAAGCAGGCTTCCTGCTGAGCAGAGAACCTGAAGCGGGGCTCGATCCCAGGACCCTGAGACCATGACCTGAGCCAAAGGCAGAGGCTTAACCCACCGAGCTACCCAGGTGCCCCTTGACTCACTTTTTCTTAATGTAGCAGCCAAACCGCAAATTTGCTTTTGGTAAAAATGGAGAAATGTTATTCGGTAGATTCTTTCTGGGAAGAACACTGTACTTGTTTTGAAGCAGTGCCTTGGTAAACTCTTTTGGGAGTGTAAAGCAAAAACTAGCAACCCAAGTATCCATCAGTGGATGAGTGGATAAATAAAATGTAGCATGTACATATGATGGAATATTATTCAGCCTTAAAAAAGGAAGGCGATTCCGACACATGTTATGACATGGATGAACTTTGAGGACACTGTGCTAGGTTAAATAAACCAGTCACAAAAAGATAAATACTCTATGATTCCACTCATATAAGGTATCTAGGGTAATCATATTCACTGAGACAGAAAGTAGAATGAAAGTTGCCAAGGGCTGGAGTGGCGGAAAGGAGATATTTTTAATGGGTAAAGAGTTTCCGTTTTGCAAGATGAGAAAGTTCTGGAGATTAGTTGCACCATGATGTAAATACACTTGACACCACTGAACTGCAGACTTAAATATGGTTATGATGGTAAATTTTATGTTACATGTATTTTACCACAACTAAAAAAATCTTGAAAACTTATTAAAAAAGACCATGAGACACAATAGTGAAAATAATAGAACATTTTAAAGGTTTACTGATTTAAGTATACTTATGATGGCATTCTAACTTATATAATTGTTTTTAAAATAAAAATATATAATACGAATTTTTTTTTAAGATTTTATTTTATTTATTTGTCAGAGAGAGAGGGAGAGAGAGCGATCGAGCACAGGCAGAGGCAGAGGGAGAAGCAGGCTCCCTGCTGAGCAAGGAGCCTGATGTGGGACTCGATCCCAAGATGCTGGGATCATGACCTGAGCTGAAGGCAGCCGCTTAACCAACTGAGCCACTCAGGCATCCCTATAATACGAATTTTTAAAAGACTATATTTACATTCTTTTTCTCATAATTCTTCCTGTCCTCTTGACCACTGTCCCACAGCACTTTATTTAAGAATGGCTGGCTCTGGGCACCTGGGTGGCTCAGTTGGTTAAGCAGCTGCCTTCAGCTCAGGTCATGATCCTGGAATCCCGGGATCGAGTCCCACATCAGGCTCCCAGCTCCACGGGGAGTCTGCTTCTCCCTCTGACCTTCTAGCCTCTCATGCTCTCTCTCACTGTCTCTCTCTCAAATAAATAAATTAATTAATCTTAAAAAAAAAAAAAAAAGAATGGCTGGATCTATCCAGTAAGTCGAAATTAGCAATTTCTCCTAATTTTTGTTGAGGATGATAGTTCCCAATACTGAGTTGCAGAGCCTCTACTTAACTAAAGGTAAGTAGGCCAAAAAAGGATTGATTGATTGATTGATTTTCTATGAATTTTCTTATTGCCAACCTAGGTCCACAGTGGGCCTAGAAATCTGTGTTTTTTAAATGGTCCCAAAGTTTAAAAAAAAAAAATTAAATAAATACATATATAGATAGATAGATAGATAGATAGATAAATAAATAAATAAATGAATGAATGAATGAATGAATGAATGGTCCCAAAGTATTTATGATGGCCAGCCTGGCCTGGGAGCCACCAGACTAGAGGGGAAGCATTAAAATATTTTCATGAACAAGTAAATATTTGGGAGTAGTACTCCAAAGTGATTTTGAAGTTCTTACTAAAGCTCCAAGTTTAAATTAGAAGACTTATCAGGAGAAACCCTTACACTAACAAATTGTAAAATTCTATTTTCTCTTACTTGAACATCACAATTACATAAACAACTTGATTTCCCTCCCTTGTTTGTTATAAGTCCTAGCATGCTTAACCGAAAGCGGGTTATTCTTTCCCTGCTACACACAGGGAAAGGTAGGTTCAGAGCTTCCTGGGCTCAAAACCTATGTGGTCACTGACACTGCTATAAACAGGGGTGCATGTATACCTTTGATTTTTATATTCTTTGAGTAAATACCCAGTAGTGTGATTGCTGGATTGCCATCTTGAAATTTTTTTTTAATTCTTAATAATTTTTTTTAAAGATTTTATTTATTTATTTGACAGACAGAGATCACAAGTAGGCAGAGAGGCAGGCAGAGAGAGAGAGGAGGAAGCAGGCTCCCCGCGGAGCAGAGAGCCCAACATGGGGCTCGATCTCAGGACCCTGAGATCATGACCCGAGCCGAAGGCAGCGGCTTAATCCACTGAGCCACCCAGGTGCCCCTAATTCTTAATAATTTTTTAACAAAGGGACCCACATTTTCTTTTTTCTTTTTTTTAAGATTTTATTTATTGAGAGAGCACACACAAAGAGAGAGCATGAGTGGGGGAGGGGCAGAGGAAGAGGCAGAAGCAGACACCCCGCTGAGCAGGGAGTCCAATGTGGGACTTGATCCTGGAACTCCGGGATCATGATCTGAGCCAAAGACAGATGCTTAACTAACTGTGCCACCCAGGGCCCCACATTTTCGTATTTTACTGGGCCCAAAAAATTATCTAGCTGATCTAGAACTTGGGTTACTGATTTCAAAATGTGATGCTCTAGGCTCAGTTGGGAGAAGGGTTATAATGAGTAAAGAAGCCAGATTGTCCCTTTTATTCAAGATTCAATGTAGCTATTTTATACAAAATTTTCATAGTGATTTTGTCATGTAGCATGGCAATACTAACAGTAGAATCCACAAATTAAAGAGAATCTAGAGCACATAATAGTTACATACAAGTTCCAAACAGAAACCCTCACAAAGACAGATATAATTTTCTCATAAATATTTACAAGCTTCAAATTGCTGGATATCAGTCACTCCATTTATCTTGGTGTTTCCTGGTGAATGAAGTCTACCCAGTGTCTACATCTTATTGAGAAAAATCTGTTAAGCTAATGCAGAAAGATGAATCAAGAATGCCAAAAAAAAAAAAAAAAAAGTTTCCATCCTGAGCCAAAGAATGAATCACTTGTGCATTCATATGTTATAGAAAATATGATTTTTTTTTCCAGTTTTACAAGGCCAACACCTATCAGAAACACTAATTCTTACAGTAACTGATTGAGACTAGGTCTCAAAAGTCATAAAAAGGCTCTTCTTGGAAACGAACAAAGGATGTATTTATATGTTTATCTGGGAATTCTTGCCAGAATCCATTCCAAATCAGCAAAGTAACATCTACTTTTACATTTGTGTTTCAGTGAATTTTATAAACCCCGAAGCTAACCGATTTTTGCTTGTAGAGATATAAACTGATATTAGGAGAAAAGACTGGGGATATGACAGAACTGAAGTGTTTGTGCCTATTTATTAAGCATGATTATCCTTCCACATCAGAAATCACCATAAGTCAGCTTTCTCAAAGGCACTGATGTCCAAGGTCTGTGTTTTACCTCTTCCTATCCTTAAGTCACCTAATAATGCTGGCATGTGGAAAGTACTCAGCAAACCCTCTCTTCGCTCTCT
This sequence comes from Taxidea taxus jeffersonii, assembly GCA_003697995.1. Lineage (NCBI taxonomy): Eukaryota > Metazoa > Chordata > Mammalia > Carnivora > Mustelidae > Taxidea > Taxidea taxus. The sequence continues at coordinate 22,566 of RCUC01123755.1, forward strand.
CTCCAGTTATGACCTCTCAGGGATCAAGCTCCTCCCACCAGCTAATTTTTCACCCTTATCTGTCCCCATTAGGCAGCACCCCCAGGAAGGCAAATTTTCATAGTCTCTCTGCCACTTCCATTATAATCTTCTTGTTCTTGGTCCCACTTCTTCTGCTTTCCAAAGTGAAAATAATCTAATTTCTTTCTTAGGCTCATGTTTTAATGTATTAACAAGGTAGCATCCTATTCTCCTGTCTGTTTTGGGGTTTTGTTTTGTTTTTACAATAACGATATTTCAGGAAAGTGCGATGGAGTGACTGTAAGAGTTGAAATTATGGCTGTGCAACTAAGAGTTTGAGATACCTCTGAGTCTCATAATTTAGAAACAGCCTATGGACAGGACTGGCTCTCTGTAAAAGACAGTTTATCATTTCTTTATTCAGTCATCAAACATGTACTAAGAACTTATTAGCCTGTGCCAGGACATAGAACATTGAACAAGGTGATCAGGTCCCTATTCTCATGGAACTTACATTCTAGGCATGTCCCCCACATAAATCTATGAACAAATAATAAGAAAATATTTGGTAATGTTAACCACTATGGTGAAAATAAAGCATGGTGATGTGAAGAAAAATGACCTCCAGAACTGGGGTGGGGGCTACAGCTGAGTAGTCAAAGATGGTCTCTCTGAGGAAATGACATTGAAGTTGAGACCTGAATGATAAGAAGGATGACATGGGGTGGGCTAGAAAAAGAACATGTCTGGCATGTGGGAAGAGCTAATGCAAAGACGCTAAGGTGAGAGGTAGCTCTGTGTGTTCCAGAGTACTGTGGCTAGAGTGTAGGATTTCCAAGGGAGATAAGGGGGGAAAGGTAGGCAAGGGCCGGTTCATGTGAAGTCTTAGAGGTCAGGAGGAGTCTTAGGGTTTGCTTCTAAGTGTGACTAGAAGCCACTGGAGTGTTTCAAGCAGGGGAATGACATACTCTGCTTATGTTTTGACATAACCTTCTGGCGTTTGGGTTGTGACTTGACTCTAGATGACAGGGAGCAGGGAGGGCAGTTAGGACAAAGATGACGGTGGCTTGAATCAGGATGGCCCCTGCAGAGGTGTCAGCAGCAAAGTGAGGATAGACTTGGAGATAGAGTCAACAGAATTTGCTGACATATTCCATATGGCCATGAGGAAAGGAAAGAGAGGAGTCAAGGATGATTCCTGGGTTTGAGTTTGAGTGGCTGAATGTATAATGGTGTCATTTTCTGAGATGGAAAAGCTAGGGAAGGTAGTTTGGTGGAACAAGTTGTAAGGGGGAAATCAAGACTCACATCTTCTGGGGCACCTGGGTGGCTCAGTGGGTTAAGCATCTGTCTTCTGCTCAGGTCATGATCTCAGGGTCCTGGGATTGAGCCCCGCATCAGGCTCTCTGCTCAGCGGGGAGCCTGCTTCCCCGTCTCTCTCTGCCTGCCTCTCTCCCTGCTTGTGATCTCTGCTTGTCGAATAAATAAATAAAATCTTTAAAAAAAATGGGGGGGGTGCCTGGGTGGCTCAGTGGGTTAAAGCCTCTGCCTTCGGCTCAGGTCCTGATCCCAGGGTCCTGAGATCGAGCCCCGCATTGGGCTCTTTGCTCTGCATGGGGCCTCCTTCCTCCTCTCTCTCTGCCTGCCTCTCTGCCTACTTGTGATCTCTCTGTCAAATAAATAAAATCTTTAAAAAAAAAAAAAGACTCACATCTTCCCAAAATATTGAGAGATGCCTATTAGACATCAAAGTAGAATTGTCATGTGAGCACTTAGCTATGTAAGTACGGACCACGGAGGAGAGGTCAGGGATAAGAATTTAAACTTGGGAGTCATTGGCATACAGATGGAAGTCTAAACCATGGGATTGGATGAGATTATCTAAAGACAGGGTAAATGGAGAAGATGAGTCAAGAACACCACCGTTTAGAGGATAAGCAGAGAAGTCAGCGAAGGAACCATTGAGAAGTGGCCATTGGGGGTCTTTGGCAATCTTGACCAGGGCAGTTTCAGAGTGCTAGGAACAGAATGAGGGGATTGAAGAAATATAGATGCATACTCCTCAAGCTTAGGCAGCACCTGCACAAAGCTATGCTGGTCCAGGAGCATCAAATGTGCTTAAAAGTTTTTTCTTTTTTTCTAAACTATGGGGCACACAGAAAATATGTGACAAAAAATGCTGTGAAGTTTTCATTGCCACCTACATAGCTCATAAACCCTGAAATGTCCTGAAAGAGCTGCCAAATAGCCGGCATTAATAATTTTATGGGGTAGCTCTCCAAGACATCATGAAGGAAAAACTAATAAAAGCAATTGTAAAAAGGCTAACAAAAATAGAAAACCTGACTGGCAATAACTTACGCCTGATGAATTTCTATGTTGTAATACTAACAAAGCTACCATAAACACATGGCATTGACTTCTGTGGTTTAAAGCATTCACATTAAAATTAATCCCAAACTAGCAAAATATTTGTCTAGAGTTGTGACAGACTTTTTTCACTTGTCACAACGTGCTACCGAAATAGCATCTATTCCTTTGAAGGCAACAACTATTTTTGTTGATGATGCAGATGGTAAGGGGAAGGGGCTGTGATTACTGCTGAAGGAGACACAAGGATGAGTCAAAAGTAGTTCCTGCCTTCAAAAAGCTAGCAAGAATTCTCGCATCACCAGGCTGCTGCCACAGCAGGGGCAGGGACTAGTCTCTCAGGATTATCATTGGAAGCCAACACCTGGATATAGAAGGCCCTCGTCCTTGTCTCTTCAGGCTGTGATAACAAAATACAAATACTGGGTCACTTAGAAACAGAAATTTCTCACTGTTCTGGAGAATGAGAAGTTAAGGATATGGTGTCAGCAGATTTGGTGTTTGGCAAGAGCTTCCTGGTTCCAAGGCAGCCATCTTCTTGCTGTATCTGCCTATGGTGGAAGGAGCCACAAGCATTGTGGGGTCTCTTATAAGAACATTAATTTCAGGGGCACCTGGGTGGCTCAGTGGGCTAGGCCACTGCCTTCGGCTCAGGTCATGGTCTCGGGGTCCTGGGATTGAGCCCCACATCGGGCTCTCTGCGGGGAGCTTGCTTCCTCCTCTCTCTCTGTCTGCCTCTCTGCCTACTTGTGATCTCTGTCTGTCAAATGAATAAATAAAATCTTTAAAAAAAAAAAAAAGAACGTTAACTTCATTCATGAGAGCTCCACCCTTAGGACCTAAATCCCTCCCAAAGACCCCACCTCTTAATATCCTCACCTTAGACTTAGGTTTTCAACATTTGCATTTTGGGGAGGACACAAATGTTCAAGCCATGGTGACACTTAAGATAATAAATGAATAAATGACTGAATTTTAAATACAGAAAGATACATGTATCTGGTGCACAGCAGTTGCTCAATAACTATTTGTTGAAATAGTTATTAGGCAAACAGTTATTAGGTCGGAAAAACATAAAGGGATATAGGACTAGGACTGTCAGAAAAAATTTTTGAAAAGATTGTGACTCCTGAAATAGGCCCTGAAGAGAGGCACCTGGCTGACTCAGTCAGAAGAGCATGTGACTCTTGATCTTGGGGTTGTGAGTTTGAACCCCATGTTGGGTGTAGTAGACATTACTTAAATAAACAAAACCTTAAAAAGAGGCTGGGGTGGGGAGCGGTGGTGAGAAATGTAAGATTTTTACCACATAAGGAGGTCATTTAAAGAGGGAAAAGAAAAGATATACCTGCTGAAGGAGGCTCTTCATGGCCCAATCCCATGAAGCATACTGCCTTGAGTTCCTTGCCTAACATTAAGCCAAATATTCTGTAGTGACAATGTGTGTGAGTGTCCTGGGCTGGGTCTCAGTTACAACTTGCAGAGGAAGCCATTTTCTATGGACCAGTACCTACCTCCCCTGACTGACCTAATCTTCTTGAGAAAGAGCAGTTTGGGTTAGGTCACCTATAATTTTTGTTTATAGGTCACCCATAAATTTTGTATGAAGATGCTCGGCCATCCAACTTCAGCTATCATGCAACTAGACCACAATATAATCCAGGTATCAGAGCTTAAGCCTCATGTTCTCCTGACCCATCCATCTGTAAGCACGGAGAGGGTGTGCACAGGTAGCCACAAATGGTTTGCCTTCCTACTTACTTTCATGGGAAAACACAGGCTGGCATCAAAGACACCAGTAGGACTAACTGACAACATGGAACCTCGTGGAATCTTGTCCTGTCCACCCTCTTCTCAACCATTCAGGGAAGGCAAAGACCCTGGGAGGTGTGAAAGGCTATACATAGGAAAACTGGGGGAAAGTGCCTCTCAATCTCTCTCTCTCTCACCCCCCTCCCTCTTTTCAGCTGGTGTCTCCGAAGTGTCCCAGGTTTGTGTTTGGTAGAGGGGAAAGAAATGGAACCAGCTTCGTGAGTGTGGGATCTACATCATTACTCAGGGTTCTTGTCTTCACCATCTTCAAATTCTTACCAGTCTTTGAATAAAGGACCTCATGTCTTCATATTGCACTGGGCCCCCCAGTCCTAGAGGTGGGTTAGCCTGCCAGGAAAAGCAAGCTCAGTCCTGACTCTCACCTGGGCCTTACCCTGGTGCTTGTTGACCGGCTTCTGGTCAAGTTCTTTCTCCTCCCAAGGACATCCAATGTCAAAACAGAGGCACCTTGGACTCACTAGCCCGGATCTAAGGGAAGAACAGGAAACAGATCTCAACTGTTATATTTCTTGGAAGGCTTATATTTTATCCTAAAAAAAGAAAAAAAAAGATATTTGCATTCAGTTCCATAATGTATCTGTTACATTTTTAAAATAAGATATCCCCCAAAATAATCTTCAACTAAGACTGGCACTTAAAGAACATATACCCTCTTTATCACTTGTGTATAAAGGCCTTCTGCCCTCTTCCCGCCAAGTAACTTCCCATGCTTTAGCAGTGGGGTGGGGGAGGGGGGCACACAGGTCAAGGAGAGCCTCTGCAAGTTCCAATTCAGCAAATACCCTTCACAGGATTCCAACTTCCTCTCTCTCCCCACATGACCCTCCCCATGGCTTTCATTGGCACATTATGTAACTCATGGTGTTGGGTTCCTTTTTTCCTGCTCTTCTTCCTTCTCCTCTTCTTCTTTTCTTTTTTTTTTTAAGATTTTATTTATTTATTTGACAGAGAGAGATCACAAGTAGGCAGAGAGGCAGGCAGAAAGAGACGGGGAAGCAGGGTCCCTGCTGAGCAGAGAGCCCGATAGGGGCTCAATCCCAGGACCCTGGGATCATGACCCCAGCTGAAGGCAGAGGCTTAACCCACTGAGCCACCCAGGCGCTCCCCTTCTCCTCTTCTTATAAAGAAAGTCACAGTTGCTTACTAGAAACCAACCCTTAAAATGCTTCCTATTTCCTCTCTCAGTCTAGAGGCACCTCACAGCCTGGCCAGTTGGCTTCTGGTTAGGCCTCCGGCTCCCAGTAAGGCTTTGCAGTTCTGGGTTCTACTCACTTCCCAAGGTCCACCCCTCTTCCCTACTCTGGACTCAAGACCCCCTGGCAGTGGGGGCTGGCACAGCCAGCACTGGGCATATCTAACCAACTCTAACAGTCACTGCCTCTCGGTTGTCTCCCAGGTCTGCAACACACAGTGCCCTCTTCTCAGAATGCTTAAAAGATTTCTACTTGTCTTTGGGTCTCAGTCTAAATGCTACTTCCTCTGGGAATCCTTTCTTGACATACCTCACCCCACCTCCCACTCACCACCCAAACTAAGCCGGTCTTCCCTTACTGTTCTTTCTTCCCCTTATAGGAATACTTAACACAGTGTACTTATTACATTCTTCCTAACTTATCCATATTCCTCATTAGCCCCCCAGCCTGATCAGAAAAGGGACTTGCTAGCCTTCCTCTCCATTATATTCCCCAAATCTAGCAACAAGAAAAGTATAGAATATTGTTGAAAGTGAGGCACCGTTAAATGATTTTCATTTATAATCTCACAACAATTCTAGAAGGAAAGGATTAGTGTTCCCATTTAACAGATGGGAAAAGGGAGGCTCAGAGAGGTTGAGTAAGTTGCCTAAGGTGGAACAGCTAGAAGTGGTTCCATCAGGTTGCGAGACCTTGAAGTCTGTAGGTTTAACTCCCTATGTCAGTCAGAGTTCAGTCAGAAGCACCAGGAGTGATAGAGTGAGGCATTTGTTTTAAGACCTTGAAAGGGTCATTGTTGGAGCTCATTAAATGGTCTACGGAAGGGATGCCTGGGTGGCTCAGTTGGTTAAGCAGCTGCCTTCGGCTCAGGTCATGATCCCAGCGTCCTGGGATCCAGTCCCACATCGGGCTCCTTGCTCAGCAGGGAGCCTGCTCCTCCCTCTGCCTCTGCCTGCCACTCTGTCTGCCTGTGCTCACTCTCTCTGACAAATAAAATTAAAAAAAAAAAAAAAATGGTCTACGGAAGGCTATTGCTTCTGTGTCCAGTGCTGGCCCTGCAGTCTATGGGACAGATAGTCGGGAAGGAAAGTAGGAGAAAGCAAGGAAAACTCGGAGCCTGTGGACCCCAGCTGGAACCCACCTTATGGTATCTCCCTGCCTCCGAGCCTCTCCTGTCCACGTGAGGATGACTTCCAGGAGCAGCAGGCAACTTTGTCTGGGATAAACACACCACACCTGGCTCTGGGGTCACAAAGGCTGAAGGAGGAGATCTGGCAGGACCTCAGGAGTCGAGGGCCCAGCGGCTGTACCATGCCAACCGTGTGAGTCAGCAGGGGAACAACAAGGTCTCTGAGCGGCTGCGTGTGCTCAGGGCCCTGCCCTGCCCCATACACACCCACCTTCACTCCCCCTCCCAGTCACTTCACTGTTACAAATGGCAAAATAAGATGTCCATTCCTGAAATTCAATATTTACAACACGAATATATCACATAGCATTATGTGGTATATTCATGCCTTCAGGGGTTATTTCCATGCCAACTGCATCCCATATTTTTTTTTTTTTAAGATTTTATTTATTTATTTGACAGACAGAGATCACAAGTAGTCAGAGGAGGCAGGCAGAGAGAGTGGGGAGCAGGCTCCCTGCCCAGCAGAGAGCCCGATGCGGGGCTCGATCCCAGGAACCTGGGATCATGACCCGAGCTGAAGGCAGAGGCTTTTAACCCACTGAGCCACCCAGGCGCCCCGCATCCTGTATTCTTAAGTGGAGGAGGGGAGGGGTCTTGCCTACATCAGCTATCTGATCTCATGCTTGGTTTTTCTGGGACTTCCCAAAAACCGTACTTTGCAGACTGTCCTGGCTGCACTGGCTCTCCCAAAGCAGTTCTCCAAGCTTGCCTCTCTCCTTGAATCTCCATGTGCTCACCAACCTGGACCAAACCCTTTTGGGGTTTTACATTCATTACAGATACACTGTTGATTATATCATTGGTCATTGATCATTGAGTCAACCTCTAAGCCCCATCTTCCTTTGACTAACTAAGGGAGTGGGGTTGAAAGTCCTAACTTTTTATATATATTTTTAATTTAATTTCAATTCAATTCAATTAATTAACATATAGTGTATTATTAGTTTCAGAAGTAGAGTTCAATGATACATCACCAGTTGTATATAACACCCAGTGCTCATTACACCAAGTGCCCTGCTTAATGCCCATCACCCAGTTACCCCATCCCCCACCCCCTCCCCTCCAGCAACCTTCAGTTTGTTTCCTATAGTTAAGAGTTTCTTATTGTTCATCTCCCTCTCTGATTTCCTCTTATTTTTCCCTCCCTTTCCCTATGATCCTGTTTGTTTCTTAAATTGCACAACGAGTGAAATCATATGATAATTGGCTTTCTCTGATTGACTTATTTTGCCTGGCATAATACCTTCTAGTTCCATCCATATCATTGCAAATGGTAAGATTTTATTTTTTTGATGGCTGAATAATAGTCCATTTTATATACACACCACATCTTTATCCATTCGTCTGTTGATGGACATCTGGGCTTTCCATAGTTTGGCTATTGTGGACATTGCTGCTATAAACATTGGGGTGCCCCTTGGCAACACTACATTTATATCTTCCGGCTTACTACCTAGTAGCTCAATTGCTGAATCATAGAGTAGCTCTGTTTTTAAGTTTTTAAGGAAACTCCATACTGTTTTCCAGAGTAGCTGTACTAGCTTGCATTCCCACCAACGTGTAGGAGGGTTCCCCTTTCTTCACACCCTCACCAACATCTATTGTTTCCTGGCTTGTTAATTTTACCCATTCTGACTGGTGTGAGATGGTATCTTACTATGGTTTTGATTTGCATTTCCCTGATGCCAAGCGATGTTGACCACTTTTTCTTGTGTCTGTTTGCCATCTAGATGTCTTCTCTGCAGAAAATGTCTGTTCCTGTCTTCTGCCCATTTCTTGACTGGATTATTTGTTCTTTGGGTGTTGAGTTTGGTAAGTTCTTTATAGATTTTGGATACTAGCCCTTTATCTGATAAGACATTTGCAAATATCTTCTCCCATTCTGTAGGCTGTCTTTTGATTTTGTTAACTGTTTCCTTTGTGGTGCAAAAGCTTTTTATCCTGATGAAGTCCCAATCATTTTTGCCTTTGTTTCCCTTGCCTTTGGAGACAGGTCTAGCAAGAAGTTGCTGCAGCTGAGATGGAAGAGGTTGCTGCCTGTGTTCTCCTCTAGGATTTTGATGAGTTTCTGTCTCACATTTAGGTCCCTTTTTTTTTTTTTTAAAGATTTTATTTATCTATTTATTTGAGAGAGAGAGCAGGAGAGAGAGCCTGGCCTGGGGAACAGTTAGATGGAGAGGGAGAGGCAGACTCCCTGCTGAGCAGAGAGCCCAATGCAGGTAAGGATCCCAGGACCTGAAGATCATGGCCTGAGCCAAAGGCAGACACTTAACTGACCAAGTCCCCCAGGAGACCCACACATTTAGGTCTTTCATCCATTTTGGATTTATTTTTGTGTATGGTGTAAAAAAAAAAATAGTCCAGTTTCATTCTTCTGCATGTGGCTGTCCAATTTTCCCAACAGCATTTGTTGGAGAGACTGTCTTTTTTTCACTGGTGAAAATTCCAACCATCTAATCACGTGTTTGGTTCTCCTGGCAACCAGTCCCCCTTCTTAGGTGTGGTCCCCGCCCCCATCACCTAATTAACATAACAAGACACCTTTAAACTCTCATCCCTCAGGAATTTCCAAAGGTTTTAGGAACTCTGGTCCCCGCCAATGGCATATCAATAAAAGCACAAGGAGAAGCAGCAATGGCCAGGGGACATTTTGACTATAAATACCAAAAGTTTGTGAGGCCTGTCCAAAAATGTTTTGTTCGGACAAGGCATGGTGTAGCTGACCTAAGTAGTTCTCCAAAACCTTGGAGCAATTAGCTCCTACATGGTAAAGGCGACTCTTTCGAATAGTGTGGAAGACAGTCCTGTAGCCTTAGTACCAACTCATATGAAGGCACACCCCAACTACATCTGGACTTTATTCCTTTCTTTTCCCATTGCCTGGAATTATGAATGAAGGGCTAAAGTGACGCCATTTAGAGGCGGCAGCCATTTTGTTGTTTATATTAAGCTGAGAACATCCCAAAGTGGTTCCTCCATATGCAAATAAGGGATTGGACATGAGCCAATAAAAGTGGTTCCTCCATATGCAAGTGAGGGATCGGATATGAGCCAATAGGAGTTATTGCTCTATATGCTAACAAAGGATAGAAAAACAACCAGAAAGGAAAACTCCCTGCCAGCAGTTTTCCAAACTGACCAACCCTCGTCAGACAACACAGCTTAAGTAACCTCAAACGCCAATCATTTTAAAGGTCGCCTATATGTGTAACCATGTGACTATGTACTCTTTGCATGCGAAATCGCCTTTATAATCCCTGTAAAATGCCAGCTGGGGGCTTCCTCCTAGACTCCGCTGTGTCAGTGTGTAGGACGAGGCCCGAGCTGCAGCCCGCCTGAATAAAGCCTTGCTTTTGCATTTCGGAACATCTGGCTCACTGTGGTCTTCTTGGTGGTGGTCTTGCGATTTGGGCATAACAATGTGACTAATCTATCACTGGTTTGGGGTATGTTATTTCTTAACTAGTTTATTAAGAGACCTTATCCTATGCTCTGGGTTTGTGAGACTCCCACAGCAAAGCAAAACTGTGTTAAGTGCTGTAAAGACAAACTCAGTCTTTGAGCATAATATGCCTCCCAAAACAAAACAGTTTATCATTATCTCAGTATTGTTTCTGATGTGTGTGAAGAAATATAATAAAAATTACATGAGCATTCAAAATAAAGCATATGATTGTCTCTGCCCAGGCCTTCTATTTCTCCTTCCTTCCAGGCTTCAACTTAGACACACCCTTCTAGAAGCCTTGTTTGACCTCCACTCATGGCCACCCCTATCCAGTCAGCACCTTCAGTTATACAAATATACAAATTGTACAGTTGTACAAATATACAATTTCCCATTTGTAACACAGATCAACATGGTCATTGAGTGGTTGTTGAAGTTTTCCCCAATAGAATATGAGCTCTATTAAAGTGACTGCTGTTTCTCCCATCATCCATGGCATTCCCAGTGCTTAGCATATTATTAAATGCTCAATAAATAATTACTGGTGATGAAGGATAGATGGAAGGCAGGTGGGCAAGGACAAGGTGCCCCACCCTAAGAGGAAACCGCCCTTAGAAGGATTTTACACACACCCCCAGAAGGAGCCCTCCAGCCTTTCCCATAGATACATACACAGATGACAAAAACCTGATTGGATGACAGGCACAGGGAGGGTTAATCAGATTAAAACAGACCTCCAAGGAGCCCATAAAAGCCCCTAGCCTCAGAAACTCCAGCAGCAACCCTCTTGGGTCCCCTCCCTCTTTGGGAGCTTTGTACCATCTCCTTGATCTGCTCAGCACTCTGGGGGGTCTCTCCATTCTTCCAACCCTTGTGACCAAGAACCAGGGGCACCGACCAAGAAAAAAAAATCCCATAATACTGGCACCCTGACTGAATGAATCAATTAAGCATGAGAAGACAAGAGAGTTTGCTTTGAGTGGTATCTAAATGTATTTATAATTTGACTCTGTGGAGCCCATTGTTGAATGGACAAGATTTAGGCTGTTTTCAAAACAATCAACTGGAAAGTAAATGATTAGATTGTGGCCTCTAAATGAGATGTCTCTCCTGATTCTTGGAGGGTGTCCAAATGGGAGGTGTGGGAGATCATGGGGTGGGCCATTAAAGGATTCCCTGGCGGCAGGACAAAGGAGATAGAAGTGTACTGAATACTCGGGATGGGGTGGGGGGCAGGGAGAGGGAGGCTGTTTGCAAGGAGGCCCTCGCTGGGGGCTGCTTTAAAGAGGGAGGGTGACGGGGTATGATGACGACATAAGGAGTGCTCCCTTTTCTGGTGACTGTTCCTGGTTATAAGCAGCCCATTGGTTAGTTAGGGTCTAGGGCATTTTGAGGTGGATCACCTGTATTCAGTCAGGGGCTCGGGGTCACTTGGGGCCCTTCTGCCTCGATCAGGTTTCCATTGCTCAAGCCTGTTGTCTAAAGCATCCTCTATATCACTTCCCAGCCTTTTGGCTAAAATCAAGTGTAGTATCAGTTCTTAGCAGTTTAAAAGCTGCCTCTACATAGGTGAGACTTATAAGTTTCAACTATATTCAAATAGTCTCTTTGTCATTCTAATTTATGTACATCTTTTTCTTTCTTCCTCCCCACCCCACCCTTTTTCCTGGCAGGTGTGGAATGTTAACAAGTCTGGGTATTTGTTTCTCAAATATACAAGGTTTGTGGGTTTGTTTTTTTTTTTAAGATTTTATTTATTTATTTGACAGACAGAGATCACAAGTAGGCAGAGAGGCAGGCAGAGAGAGAGGAGGAGGCAGGCTCCCCACTGAGCAGAGAGCCTGACTCGGGGCTCAATCCCAGGACCCTGAGACCATGACCCGAGCCTAAGGCAGAGGCTTCAACCCACTGAGCCACCCAGACACCCCATCAAATATACAGGTTTTTGGTTTTTTTTTTAATGAGCCAAGGGGCACCTGGGTGGCTCAGTGGGTTAAAGCCTCTGCCTTTGGCTCAGGTCAGGATCCCAGCGTCCTGGGATTGAGGCTGGAGTCAGGCTCTCTGCTCAGCAGGGAGCCGCCTGCTTCCCTTTAGCTCTCTACCTACCTGTGATCTGTCTGTCAAATAAATATATAAGATTTTTTTTTAATTAAAAAAAAATAAATGAGCCAAAAAATGACTACTTCTCAACATTTAATACAAAGCAGAGAAGAAAATAGAATTTGGTGATTACACCATTTCCTAAAGAGATAAGAGTACCTTTACCATCTGCTCATATATCCGATTGTTTGATACCTACATAATCTAATGACCAGATTCAATGCTGCTAAATGTTACCATCTTGGCTTTGGAAATTTGTCTTATTAGGCCCAGGAAGCTCTCTTTCAAATCTATTATATATAATATATATATAATATACATATATGTATGTATATATATAAAGCATAGCAGTAAAGAATTACTTTTGTGCTCAAAGACCATGCTTTGAAGAGGAAAAAGTCATTGGCCTAACAATTGCTCCCTGATAGTAAATTATCACAATTGGTAAAGATCTATTCTACCACTGGGAGTAGGTTGGAAGAGGCTATCATGGAGAAATAAAAGAGAAACAAACATATATTAGGCCTTATACTCCTTTCTGTTTTGTTCATGTTCACTAGTGGTAATAAAAATAATAGATTTAGTCCGGAGCTTATGAAGCATTTCCAGTATGCCACTTGGTTATAAGCTCTCAGCATATAGTAACTCATTCAATATATGCATCCCTTAAATTCCCCATCATCCTGTAAGATTGATACCATGATTAGCCTCATTTTATAGATTAAGGATGTGAAAACAGAGGTTAAGTGACATGCTCAAGGCCACATAGTAAGTGACAGAGAGCTAAGGTTTAAACTTGGGTAGTCTGGGGGCGCCTGGGTGGCTCAGTGGGTCAGGGCCTCTGCCTTCAACTCGGGTCATGGTCCCGGGGGTCTTGGGATCGGGCCCCACATCGGACTCTCTGCTCAGCGGGGAGCCTGCTTCCCCCTCTCTCTCTGCCTGCTTCTCTGCCTACTTGTGATCTCTGTCAAATTAAAAAAAAAAAAAAAAAATTAAACTTGGGTAGTCTGGCTCCAAAGGCACAGTTTCTAGAAAGTCACTGTGTTGCTTATTACGTATTATAAATTGATGTTCTATCCTTCCTAGAGTAACATTTATAAATCAGCAAGCATGTACTGTGCAACCTAGAAGCCATGAGGGAAACCAAAAATTATAACATGATGCTTCACTTACTCTAGAGGTAGCTTTCTGGACCAGATTAAATTTTCCAATTGTTTCAGTGTTTCCTGACAGTGTTTCTCAAGTGGTGTGTTAGGAACTACTACACTATTGGATCAAAGTTTGATCTGATTAAATTGTAATTCTGCTTCATTCTCAGTAGACAGAGAAAATATTAAGCCAAGAAGGTCATGCTGTGCAGTGAAGAATGTTGTCCACACCACTAAGGATGAGATGTCAGAGGCAGAAAGGAAAGTCAAGCCAGCTCCCAAAAAAATCCCAGGTTTCTGAGAACTTATGATGTTCTCTATTGGACAATTTGGGCTCTTGTAGAACGTAAGCTACATGAGGGCCAGGATTTGGCCTGTCTTGTTCACAATTGTAATCCTTAGGCAATATCCTAGCGCCTGGCACAGAGTAAGCAATAAATACTTGATAAAGGGATGAGTGAGTGAATGAGTGAAAATAAGAGAGTGGTGCAGAGCCACATATAGGTCTACTCCCACAATGACAGTGCTAAAGAGGGACCATGGAAAGAATGGTAATGGTGGATGCCTTTACAGGCATGCTATGTTTTCTCATACTCTTCCAGGAACAATGCTGTGCCTTTTTTTTTTTCTTTTGAAGATTTTATTTATTTATTTGACAGAGAGAGAGAGAGTGAGAGAGAGCAAGTGAGCACAAACAGAGGAAGAGGGAGAAGCAGGCTCCCTGCTGAGCAGAGAGACCAATGCAGGACTTGACCCCAGAACCCTGAGATCATGACCTGAGCCAAAGCCAGATGATTAACCCACTGAGCCACCCAGGTGCCCATATGCTGTGCTTTTTGATGACTTAAATAGCATTTTTCAGTCCTTTTATTTTGTTTATTTATTTATTTATTTATTTATTTGAGAGAGAGAGAGAGAGAGCACGAGCAGGGGGAGGGGCAGAGGGAGAGGGAGAAGCAGATCCCTGCTGAACAGGGAGCCTGATGCAGGACTCAATTCTAAGGACCCTGGGATCATGACCTGAGCAGAAGGCAGACACTTAACCAACTGAGCGACCCAGGCGTTCCAGTCCTTTTATTTTTGTGTGTGTGCCTTCAAGCATTCTAGGATTCAGGGGTACCTGGGTGGTTTGGTTGGTTAAGTGTCCCACTCTTGGTTTTAGCTCGGGTCATGATTTCAGGGTCATGAGATCAAGCCCTGAGTTGGGCTCTGTGCTCAGTGGGGAATTTGCTTGAGATTCTTTTCCCTTCCCTCTCCTTCTCTCTCTCTCTCTGCCTCTCTCTCTGCTCATGCTCTCTCTCTCTCTCTCTCTCTTAAATAAATAAATAAAATCTTTAAAAGAGAGAGAGAATTCTAGGATTCAGAACTTTATCATAAATTCTTTATGAATCTCCCAAAGGAATGCTAACATATTTACAGTTGCACGTCCAAGATAAAAGAACTACTTTGCTTGGATTTTGATGGATAGCTTCCATAGCAAATAGAAAACACAACCACCATCCCTAGAAAAACACTTGTTAAAAAGATGAACAGTTCCAAAATAACAGCAACAACAACAAAACAAAAATAGGTACAGCACAGACTACAGAGTTCTTGTTTTAAACAGAATGCTTGAGTTAAGCTGTGTTCGTTAAACTTCTGTGTCCCACTGTTTGGATATCACTCCTTGGTAGTTAAGGGGAAAGATCAAATCCTGGACCTTCATGGAAACTATCTAGCTTTTCACTAATGACTTCCAAATCCTTTGCTAAATATTATAATCTTTCTTTTTTTTTAAGATTTTATCTATTCATTTGATAGACAGAGATCACAAGTGGGCAGAGAGGCAGGCAGAGAGAGAGGAGGAAGCAGGCTGTCCACAGAGCAGAGAGCCCCATGCGGGGCTTGATCCCAGGACACTGGGATCATGACCTGAGCTGAAGGCAGCGGCTTTAACCCACTGAGCCACCCAGGCGCCCCCTTATAATCTTTCTATTACCAATATTGTAGGGTCCTTTCTTCTTTTGTGTTTATCAGATAATAACAAATCCAGTTCTGGTGGGGGGATAGATCTAATTTGCTGGAGCCAGTTGGCAAGAGGTAGGTATAGAGCAGAGTGAGAGGTACCAAAGAGTTGGGCTTAACCTAAATACCAGCACCTCTTAGATATATAGGAAATGGCAGGCAGTGGAAAGAATCAGTGAGCGGCATTAGAACAAGACATCATTTTACCTGTGAAATTTCAAGAAAATTTGTCTTTTTTAAGGCAATGTATTAGGGCAGTTTTCAGTTTATAAAAAATTTGAGAAAGAGGTCCAGAGATTTTCCATTTACAGGTATCTCCTGCTTCTCAAGAGTTTTTGCTTTTACAAAAGCAAAAAAGGTCTTTGCTTTTACAAAAGACCTACATCAGTATCCGTTTCTGATTTTCACTTTTACAGAAAAAGATGAAAAGTAACATTAGCCTTCAGTGTTTGCTTTTTCGCAAGCTAGCACAGAGGCAGTGTGCACCCCAAAGGGCAAGAGTGGCGCCCGACTCACTACACTCAGGCTCTCAGCATCAAGCCACTGTGGCTTGCAGCTGTGTTTATGAGCATCTGTGCTTGATCTGGATGTAGGTTGGGGCTCCGCTATCAGGATGTATCCTAAGATATCAGAAAAGCCTAAAAGAGGTTATTTGTGTGGGATCTGGGAATGCTCAAGAAAGCTTACATGTAAGTGAATGATAATTGTTTCTTTGCTTTATGCCATTTAGACTTATGAGGGTTCTCATGGGAACGCTCTCCTTCCCGATAGCAGGAGACCCCTGGGCTCCTGCTGCTCTACAATTACGTCATTAGCATCTTACGTGATTAGCGTCTTACGTCTTTAGCATCACTTGCTAGAATGGTACATTTTTCATGACGGATGAATCTATGCTGATGCATTGTAATCACCCAAAGTCCCTAGTTTACCTTAGGGTTCACTCATATTGTTGTACGTCCTATGAGTTTGGACGGATGCATAATGGCATAGATCCGTCATCATCACTGCCCTAACAGTTCTCTGTGCTCTTGCCCACTCACAACCTGTTCACCTTGACAACTACTGATCTTTTTTATTGTCTCCATAGTTTCACCTTTTCCAGAACGTCCTGTAGTTGGACTACGACTACGTATAGTACGTAGTCTTTTCAGATTGGCTTCTTTCTCTTGATAATATGCACTCAAGGTTCATCCCCATCTCATCATGGTTTGATAGGTCATTTCTTCTTAGCAGTGGACAATATGCCATTACTGGATTGGATCACAGTCTACTGAAGAACGTCTTAGTTGCTTTCAAGTTTTGTCAATTATGAATAAAACTTCCATAAACATCCTTGTGCAGGTTTTTGTATGGACATACTTTTTTTTTTTTTTTTTTTAATCTCATTTGGCTAAATGCCACAGAGCAGGGTTACTGGATTGTATGGAAAGAATTTGTTTGGTTTTGTAAGAAATCATCAAACTGTCTTCCAAAGTGGCTGTACCATTTTGCACTTCTACCAGCAATGTATTAGAGTTTCTGCTGTTCCATATCCTCACCAGCATTTGATGTTTCAGGGTTTGAGATTTTGGCTCTTCTGATAGGTGCATAGTGGTATCTTACTGTTATTTGAATTTTCATTAAAACATATGATGGGGAGCATCATTTCATACCCTTATTTGCCATCTGTATATCTTCTTTGGAGAAGGGTCTGTTAAGGTCTTGGGCCCATTTTCCAATCAAGTTATTTTGTTATTGTTGAGTCTTTGGAGTTCTTTGTATATTTTGGATAACAGTCCTTTATTGGGTGTGCATTTGCAAATAATTTCTTTCAACCTGTGGCTTGTCTTCTAAATTCTCTTGATATTGTCTTTTTGCCAAACAAAAGTTTCTCATTTTAATAAAGTCCACCTTATCAATGTTTTTTCATGATTCCTGTCTTTGGTATTATATCTCAAAAGGTGTCACCACACCCAAAATCATGTAGGCTTTCATCTATGTTATCTTCTAGGAGTTTTATAGCTTTATAAGTGTTACATTAGGTTTATGACCCATTTTGAATGAATTTTTGTGAAGGGTATAAGGACAGCATCTAGATCCAGGGTTTTTGCCTATGGCTGTCCAGTTGTCCCAGTACCATTTATTAAATAGACTATTTTGCTCTGTTGTATTGCTTTTGCTCCTTTGTCAAAGATCAGTTGGCTGTATTTATGGAGGTCTACTTTTGGACTCTCTTCTGTTCCATTGACCTATTTATCTCTTCTTTTACCGGTACCACACTACTTTGATTACTGTAGCTTTAGAGTAAGTCTTTTTTTCTTTTTAAGATTTTATTTATTGGGACACCTGGGTGGCTCAGTTGGTTAAGCAGCTGCCTTCGGCTCAGGTCATGATTCCAGCGACCTGGGATCGAGTCCCACATTGGGCTCCTTGCTCAGCAGTGAGCCTGCTTCTCCCTCTGCCTCTGCCTGCCACTCTGTCTGCCTATGCTCGCTCCTGTGCTCTCTCTCTATCTGACAAATAAATAAATAAAATCTTTAAAAAAAAAAGATTTTATTTATTTATTAGACAAAGAACAAGAGATCACAAGTAGGCAGAGAGGTGGGCAGAGGCAGAGAGAGAGGGGGAAGCAGGCTCCCCGCTCAGCAAAGAGCCCGATTTGGAGCTTGAGCCCAGGACCCTGAGATCATGACCTGAGCACAAGGCAGAGGCTTAACCCACTGAGCCACCCAGGCACCCTAGAGTAAGTCTTGAAGTTGGATAGCATCAGTCCTCCAACTTTGTTCTTCTTTTTCAACATTGTGTTAGCTATTCTGGAGCTTTTGCCTTTCCATATAAACTTTTTTTTTTTTTTAGGATTTTATTTATTATCAGAGAGAGACAAAGAGAGTACAAGTAAGGGTAATGGCAGGCAGAGGGAGAAGGAGTCTCCTCCCTGAGCAGGGAACCCAATGTGGGACTCTATCCCAGGACTCAGGATCAGGACCCAAGTTGCTGAAGGCAGATGCTTTCTTTAACTGACTGAGTCACCCAGGTGCCTCTCCATGTAAACTTTAAAATCAGGCTGTTAATACTCACAAAATAACTTGTTGGGATTTTGATTGGGATTGCATTGAATCTATAGAGCAAGTTGGGAAGAACTGACATCTTGACAATATGAGTTTTCCTATCCACACACATGGAATATCTCTCCATTTGTTTTACTTCTTTGGTATCATTTATCAGAGTTTTGTGGCATTCCTCATATAGATCTGGTATATAGTTTGTTGGTTTTATACCTAAGTATTTCATTGGTGAGGGTGCTAATGTAAATACTATTATGGTTTTTTTTTAAAGATTTTATTTATTTATTTGACAGAGATCACAAGCAGGCAGAGAGGCAGGCAGAGAAGGGGAAGCAGACTCCCCGCTGAGCAGAGAGCCAGATGCTGGCTCCATCCCAGCACCCGGGGATCATGGCTCAGGTCATCCCCTGAGCTGAAGGCATAGGCTTTAACCCACTGAGCCACCCAGATGCCCCAATACTATTATGTTTTTAATTTCAAATTCCACTTATTCATTGTTAGTATATAGGAAAGCAATTGATTTTGTAATAGTAACTGTGTATCCCAGTCTTGCTGTAATCACTTATTGGTTCCAGGAGTTTATCAGTTCTTTTGGATTTTCTACACAATCATATCACCTGTGACCAAAGATAGTTTTATATCTCCTTCCCAGTTGTATGCCTTTGCTTTTTTTTCTTCTTCCTTGTATTAGAAAGGACTTTCAAAACTGGAGTAGTAAGAGGGGACATCCTTGCCTTGTTCCTGAGCTTACTGGAAAAGCTTTGAGTTTCTCACCATTAAGTATGACGTGAGTTTACTTTTTTTGTAGATAGTCTTTATCAAGTTGAGCAAATTCCCCTCTGTTCCTAGTTTACTGAGAGTTTTTATCACGAATGGGTGTTGGATTTTGTTAAATGCTTTCTTGGCATCTATTGATATGATCACGTGATTTTTCCTTTTTTTTTTTTTAAGATTTTATTTATTTATTTGTGAGAAAGAGAGAGAGCGAGCACAGGCAGACAGAGAGGCAGGCAGAGGCAGAGGGAGAAGCAGGCTCCCTGTGGAGCAAGGAGCCCGATGTGGGACTTGATTCCAGGATGCTGGGATCATGACCTGAGCCGAAGGCAGCCACGTAACCAACTGAGCCACCCAGGCGTCCCTCCTTTTTTAATCTGTGAATGTGATAGATAACATTAATTAATTTTTGAATGTTCAACTAGGTTTGTATACCTGGAATAAATCCTAATTGGTCATGACATAATTCTTTTTATACTTTGGATTTGATTTACTAATATTTTGTTAAGGATTTTTGCATGTATATTAATGACAGATATTGGCCTATAGTTTTCTTTTCTTATAATGTCTTTATCTGGTTTTAGTATTAGGGTAATGCTGACCTCATAGGACGAATTAGGAAGTGTTCCCTCTGGTTCTATCTTCTGAAAGAGTTTGTAGAGGGTTGGTAGAAATTCTTCTTTAAATGTTTGGTAGAATTCACCAGTAAATAAACTGACCTGGGTCTGACATTTCATTATTCATTATTTATTATTGATTCTATTTATTTAATAAGCATAAACTAAAACTTATCCTTTAAAAAAGGAAATTTAGTTGGTAACTTGTAGAAAATTGGTAAGATGTTCATAATTTCTGCTCTGTAAAGAAGATAGCACCAAAGGTCATAGTTTATTGTCCTGTAGGACATTAATCATATTTATATCTAATTTAGCAATAATTTAGAATGACTTCAGTATTTTCTTATACTGATGATACACATTATTTCTCTTATCTTTCTTTAAATCATCTTTCCTTACTGCTGATTTTCTCAATAGTTAAAAACTTGACCTGTGTTTAACTGTATATGTATGAGCATTATTTTATAACATTTTGAAATATACTTTTGACATTTTATAGAAGTACACCTTGGTACTATTTAAAATATTTAAAATCTTGGGCACATGGGTGGCTCAGTGGGTTAAGCGTCTGCCTTCAGCTTGTGTCATGATCCCAAGGTCCTGAGATGGAGGCCCACACTGGGCTCCCTGCTCCGTGGGAAGTCTGCTTCTCCCTCTCCCTCTCTCCCCCACTTACACCTGCTCTCTCTCTCTGTCTCAAAAAAATAAAATCTTTCGAAAAAAAAAATCACAAAATCTAGTGATAAGTCTGTTCTCATTCTTGTTGACCTTTGTTGAGATATTTAGCCCGGAGCTATAGTCTTTCCCTCTGTTCCAATTCCTGCCTCTAACTTGGGGAACTTCAGTGTCTTTGGGCAGGACAGATCCACCCTCTCCCTTTTCAGTTCCTCCGTATCCCGTTTCCAGCGGCCTTCCTCAGTTCTGTAATTCACTTCACTCCTCTTCACTTCTGTAATTCAGTACAAAGGATTTTAGATACTCTATTCTTTCAGAACTGTTTATCTCAGATATTTCTGTGCTTTTTGCTTTGTGCTGCTTTTAGATGAAAATGCCTTGTTTTTCTGCTTAAAAGAAGTAACATGTTTCCTGGAAAAAAATTTTTTAAAAGATTTTATTTATTTATTTTACAGAGATCACAAGTAAGCAGAGAGGCAGGTAGAGAGAGAGGAGGAAGCAGGCTCCCTGATGAGCAGAGAGCCTGATGAGGGGCTTGATCCCAGGACCCTGGGAATCATGACCTGAGCTGAAGGCAGAGGCTTTAACCCACTGAGCCACCCAGGCGCCCCACCTGGAAATTTTTTTTCAGAAAATACAAAAAGATTCAAAAGAGAGAATCAAGACACTGCCATCCAGAGCATACTGCTCAGCATTTTGCAACCTTTTAAACTTGCTGTCGAGAATAGCTTTTTGTTTGCTTTCCAAAATGGGATCTTACCATTCATTTTACTTTGTAATCTGGTTTTTGCCACTCAATGATTTACCTTTCCCAGGCAATAAATACAGATCTACATCATCATTATTATGGCTGAAAAACAATTTATTTTATGGATGTAATGTTTTTATCTAACCCAGGGTGTCTCAACCTCAGCACGGACATTTGGGGCTGGATAATTTATCACGGGGCCTGTACTGTGCATTGTAGGATGTTCTGCAGCATTCCTGCCATCTACCAGTTACATGGCAGTGTCACCATCCCCTTGGTCATGACAATGAAATATGCTTCCAGCTAGGGGCCCCTGGATGGTTCAGTAAGTTAGAATCCGATTCTTGATTTCTGCTTAGGTCATAATCTCAGGATCCTGAGATCAAGCTGGGCTTGAGGCCCTGTGATCAGCAAAATAATCTCTTTGTCCCTCTCCCTCCTCCTCTACCCCTCCCCTTCTGCCAGTCCCCCTGCCCCTGTGAGCTTGAGCACTCCCTCTTGCTCTCAAATAAATAAATAAAATCTTAAAAAAATATATATTTCCAGCTATTCCAAATGGCTTCTGTGGGCAATCTTGTCCCAGGTGAGAACCACTGACATAACCAGTCTACTATTACTTAAAATTTACACTTATCTATTTTTTTACAATTAAAAACAGTGGTGCTAATAACAATCCTAACATATATAAACTTAGCACTTCTTTGAGTTCCTGCATAGATTAAATTCCTAGAAAGGAACATATTTTAAATGTTGATGTCTATTCCCAGATAGTTCTCCAGGCGTGTTATATCAATTTATAGTACCATTTAAACAGCAGAAATGCCATTTCCTCAGATCTTATCCAAGTTCTGTCCATCCTTTAAATCTTTCACAGTGAAATGCAAAGCGCAATACTATTTTGCCCTTTAAACTTGTAAATTCTTTGATTGCTAATCAGGTTGGTAGCTTTTACTATGTTTATTGGTCATTTTGTATTACTCCTTTTGAGAGCTGCTAATTATTATCTTTTGTCCATTCTTGGTTTTGTAAAAGCTAGTAATTCTTTCTTCCAGTTTGTAATTTTTCTGGTAACATTTATATTTTCCTTTATAGAAGTTATACATTTTTTATGTTGTCAAATTATTAGCCTCCTTATTGTGGTTTTACTGTTAGTGGTGTCATACTTAGAAAGATCACCTCTGAAGTCTTATACTTTAGTGTTTTACTCTATTAGACCAACCTTCTATTTTTCTTTATTTCTCACAAGACCCTAAGCCTTTGATATGCCTAGACCAGTGCAGATCAAATTTGAATGTACATATGGATTAACTAGAATCTTATTAAAATTCACATTCTGATTCAGTAGGTTTGTATGGGACAAGGGAGCCTGCCTTTCCAACAAGCTTACAGGTGATGTCAGTGCTCTTCCTGGACCACACTTTTTTTTTCTTCTAATTTTATTTATTTATTTGACACAGGGAGAGATAGAGAGAGTACAAGCAGGAGGAGAGGCAGAGAGAGGGAGAAGCAGGCTCCCGCAGAGCAGGAAGCCCGACCGGGGGCTCCATCCCAGAACCCTGGGACGATGACCTGAGCCGAAGGCAGACCTGGGTGGCTCAGTTGGTTGGACGTCTGCCTGGACCACACTTTGAGTCACTAGGTTTAGACCTTCAGCCCTTAATTCTCTGTACTCTCTACCTCCATTCTCTGGTTGGTTCTCCTCTGAATTTGCTTCCCTTCCTCCCTACTGTGAATCCCAAGGGCAGTTAATTTCAACTATACTTCACCCCTTTGTTTTTTTGGTACAACAACCCTTGCAATCTCCACTTCAATATTGACAAAGCCACCATTTCTCCAGTCTCCAGCCATAGTACCACTGAAGGAAATCCTGTAACTGCTACTTTCTTTTTTTTTTTTTTTAAGATTTTATTTATTTATTTATCTGACAAACAGCGGTCACAAGTAGGCAGAGAGGCAGTGGGGGGGAGGGAAGGGAAGCAGGCTCCCGGCTGAGCAGAGAGCCCGATTCTGGGCTCCATCCCAGGACCCTAGGATCATGACCTGAGCAAAGGCACGGGCTTTACCCCACTGAGCCTCCCAGGTGCTCCTGCTACTTTCTTCTATAAAAATGTATCATTTGTAAAGTCCAATCAGCAAGCTTTCACTTTGTTCCTCCTCAGCTCCTTTTCCCATTTTTATAGTAACTGTGCCTAAATGTAACTCCTCAACCCCACTCCACCTCTTTGAAGCCTCTTTGTTAACGAATGGCAGTAAAAGAACCTCTTCAAGCGACCTAGTAAAAGTCACAGCATAGTAACTGCTGCATGCTTAAAGACATCTGCTCAAAAACCCAACAACGTCAAGATTTTCCAACTTAGAAAAGTCTGTCTAAAGACTTGTGAATTAAACTTGATTATTTAATAAACACCTCATACAGTTCTTACAATGTGCCTGCCAACTTTAGTTAGGTAGGTATAAGGAGTGAGGACTGGAACCCAAATCTTTTGACACTTGTCTTAGGCTTTATCCCTCTAGGCTCTGCTGCCTGGGAATCACAGGAGGCCTCATTGTTCCTGAGAGCTCAATTCTACAATAGTATCTGTGTCTGCAACAAAGAAGAGGCAGGCAAATCAATAGCGGTTTTCAACTCCGGATGCATATTTGATTCACTCGAGGCACTTTTAAAAAATGTCCTTTCCAGGATCTTACCCGGAGAAAATCTGTTCAATTAGCTTTCAGTGGCGCTAGTACTTTTAATCTGTTAAAGAAGAATGTTATCCCAAATCAAGGGTTTTCAAGCTTTTTATGTTCACTGGACCCTTGGCACAAAACTCCAATCTCTCTGACTGGTAACGTGTGACAGGTGTGTGAGGTCTTGGCCCACACCACAAACCGCCTCTTGGGTTTTGGTGAAATCTCTGTTATCCCTAGTGCAAATGTAGACCCCCCATCCTTCCAGGAAGAAGCATTTAAGAAAGAGAACTAAAACTGGCCTAGGGACTGTTGGTGGAGGGAGTGTTGGATTTACAAGTAGTGGCTGTGTTTCTTCCATGGGATTTCCAGTTTTAAATTTAACTGATGTAGCCGATCTCACGCACCAAATAAATTTGTCGGGAATTCTCCTACACTGCACAGTTGGCAATTGAAAACTTCTACACACACGCGTTCTTCCCTCTTGAATCCCACGCGTCTTCAGAGCAGGGCTGAGGAGCCTGGCACAGCTGGGACGCAGCCGCGCCGACTCGCCGAGCTCTCACGGCGTCCCGGGGCTCCAGCTGAGCCAAGGGCCCGGCTCTACAGCTGCAAACTCGCAGCAGCTGGAGACACCCAACCTCCCGCGTGCCCCTCGCCGGAGCCGTGGCCGAGGGGAGGACACGCTTCCAACCCGGGGCGCCGGCACAGCCTGGGACCGCGACGGGCGACTCAAAGATTACACCGCTCTCCGCCGCCCTCCACCGCGCACCCGCACGGGCCGCCGCACCCCCGTAAGCCCGCGCCGCGCGGCTTCCAGTCCGCCCAGGTGCGAAGGGCGCTGAGCCGCCCCGTCCGCGCCGCTCGGCCCCGCCCACCAGGGACCCGCGCGGCGTCCGAGTGGGCCGGCGGCACGTCAGTCAGGCGCCGGGGGCGGGGTCCGGGAGCGCCCGTCCCCCCCCCCCCCCCCCCCCCCGCAATAATGTCGGGCCCCGGCTGGGCGGCCGGCGGCGGGCGGAGGTGTACGCCTGGGCAAGGGTGAGGCCGAGGGCGCGCGTAGGTCCTCGCTGCTGCCGGCGGGCGGCGACTCCCGGACGGGAGGGAAGGAGAGAGGAAGGGGCGGGCGGTGGGATGGAGGGCACTCGGGGCTGCCGGTGCTCCGCTCACACCAAGTCCCGAAGGTGCTGCTTCCCACTTTCACCTCCTTGGACGCGGGCAGCGGTGGTGTCAGGAGACCTGGCGGTACAGCGCTGAGCCGAGCTGGGGACGTGCACAGCCCTTCCCGCCTCTGTTCTCAGCTTTGCTATTTGTATTCATCTCCAGAACATGGACTTCGTCCGCCTCTGGCTAGGGCTGCTGCTGCCTTTGGGGGGTGCGCTGGACTTCGGCTACCACCACCAGGAGGAGATGGAAGCGTTTTTGAAGAATGTGGCCCGGAACTACAGTTCCATCACTCGCTTACACAGCGTTGGGAAGTCTGTGAAAGGTAGGGTCCGTCTCGTGCACTTGCCCAAACCCCCAGTCCTCGCTTTCATTCATTAACTACACCTTAGCCTCCTGTCCCCTTTCCTTGGAGCTACTCAGAGGAGCTCCAAGAGGGCAAGCTGGTGCCTTGCGTGTTGGTTGGTGTCTGCTTTTGTGTGTTGTGTTGTTTTATTGTGCAAGGGAAGTAGTAGGAAGACCTGAATTCTAGTAAACGTCTCTGCTCTCATTCAGTGTCATTGAGTCGTGTTCTTTTTCCATCTTGCAGGCACTAGTTGCTTGAGGTGTGTATTTTGTTTTTTTCTTGGTAGATAAACTTACCAAGAAGGTGTCCGTTTATCCATCGCAGCTTTCCCCTTTTGTCGGCTCCTTTAAATAGGATTTGGACTGTTAATATCATTTTGGTTTTTTCAAAGTCTCCTTTAAGCTAAAATAGTTCAGTTCTATTCGCGAGATTTCTGTTGTATATAGTCAGCCCTATGACATAAAGTGATGCAAAACTATCGTTTCTGTGAGTTTCTTTATGTTAAATAGTACCGTTGGTAAGATTTGTGTCAAGCGTAATTAGCCCTCTGGCTTAAAAGTTATGCAAAAAAGTGACTGATACTGATTAAAGGCTCTTTTAAGATTATCTATTTGGATAAGACAATTGCTGGATAATAAATATGTTAGCAATGATTGGGACTAGCATTTTAACATTTATCATTTAATTGCTTTATTGTTTTAATTTAGAAATTATATATTAAATATAAATGTATATTAAGTCTCATTTTGATAGACAAGGAATTTGAATCAGAGATAACCAAGTATTTTGCTCAGGATCACCAGATGGTAGATTTTATAGCCAGGATTGGCATTTAGATCCTTCTACTTAAAGGCATAGATATTTTGGGGACAAGTCAAATACTTTATCAAACATTGTTATTTCTTAATCTTTTTATATTGCTACCCCGGAAGAGAATACCTGAAAACTTAATGCTTAAATCGAAAGTTTTGTTAAGTTTATACTATTTGGAGCTCCTCTCTTCATAAGGTATATTCAAACTCTACCTAGATTTCTGCTCTGAGCTTTTGAACCAGGGAGTGTCTCTTAATTACCATATTTTCAAGAAAAAAAATTAGTCATGGTTTTTATGTTAAAGAAGACCTATTATACAAATTTACTTACATCCAATGCAAAATAAAAAATGCTGGGTCATGTGTGTAATGGTATCTTTGTTTTCAAACAACATTGCCAAAGAGTTGGTGCCAGAATTACTCTATACTGCCCTATAATCCAAATTACAAAGGTTGGATGTGTAAGAAATCGTATCTTGAATGAGCATATGTATTTAGCCTTTTGAAATCATTTCCCCCTAGGGTTCAAGAAGACCAATTTTAAAAGATCTAAGAATACTAATTATATTAATAAAGCAAATACCTTGAGTTATTGTTCTGTCATCATTTAAACCACAAGATGATGAGGGTGTTGTTAATTTTAAGTACTAAATCATTAGGCACGTTTTTATGTTTTTAAGCACAAAGTGCTTGTGAAAGAAAATTGGTGAATCTCTTAATAATGTGAACCAGCTCCTCTGATCCATCTTGCATGGTATAAGATGACGGTGACAGTGAAAGCCGCTAGGCCCCGCCCCCCTCCCACTTTGTATGTACTCTTGTGGATAAAGGACTGAGAAGTTACCCTGTAAAATTAAAATCTGACACTAGTTGTCAAATGTTTGTGTTGAATATATTGTTCTGCATAATTACTCCATTAGGAAAAACCCAGATGGTGGGTTAAACTGTACACTGTATCACTCACTGCCTGTTTTCATGACCATTGAAAACCAGTGCTCATTTGTTGGTGCTCTTTTTACTAGATACACAGTTTTCCCTGGCTGTCCTGCCCTCTGGTGTAGGATACAGCTGCTTGGCAAACAGCCTTTATGATATGTTATTTATTTAATTTATTATGAACTTGGGCAATCTACCTAGAAGAGAAAGGAATATTCCTACCCAGTTAAATACATTTTTAGCTTTTGTAAATGCACATCGCAGGGATTTTTGTTGTGATCATGAATCCCACTCTGCTTTTCTTCCTCAATTCACATTTTCTCATTACATATCTCAATGAATTGACAAGGTCTGCAGAGGTAAATTGGTTGCTGTATAGTGTTTTATCCTCTTGGTTATAGGAATTGTCTTAGTCATTTACCTTTTGGGGGCATCTAAATGGTTCTGATGATCTAGTATAAACAATGATGTTTTTTTTTGTTTTTTTTGTTTTTTTTGTTTTTTTTAAAGATTTTATTTATCTATTTGTCAGAGAGAGAGGGAGAGAGAGCGAGTGAGCACAGGCAGACAGAGATGCAGGCAGAGGCAGAGGGAGAAGCAGGCTCCCCGCCAAGCAAGGAGCCCGATGTGGGACTCGATCCCAGGACGCTGGGATCATGACCTGAGCCGAAGGCAGCCGCTTAACCAACTGAGCCACCCAGGCGTCCCAACAATGATGTTTTAAAAGCATTGATACGTCATGATGATTACCTTCCATTATAACTGGTGCTTTTCTTTTCAGTTTTTTATTTTGAAGTGCTTGAAACCCACACAAAAGTTGAACACATATATACCCTTCACCCAGATTCAGCCATACTAGACTGACCACATTTCATTTAAATCTTTTGGAGGAAACCCCATGACCTAATGATCTAGTAAAATCTTAGGTCATACGAGAGAAGCAACTCCAAAAACTGACAACCAAGTTGAGAAAAATTAGAAAAGGTACAATATTTATTGGTTGATTTGATTACTCCATTTAGCTAAGCAAATATACCCCCTTTTTTTCCTACTCCTAACCCCCTCTGTCTAGTATGATGCTGGCACATATTCAGTAATTTATATCTGTTTTTAAAATGAACTGAATGTTTGCTGACTTCACTCAGCAAAGTTGTGTGCCATTCATTGCCTGCTGTTAGGTAGCCCCCTTTAAAGGACAAATGTATTTATTGTGGATTTCCCCAACAAGCCTGCCTCTTCACACAGACACAGAACACACACACAGAATTAGTTCACACAGAGTTAGTTCTAGGACTGTGCATGTGTATGTATGTAATATTTTTTTTCTGCCACTTTTTTTTTTTTGGCTTTTTAAAGTTTTTAATTCCAATTAATATATGGTGTTATATTAGTCTCAGGTACAATATAGTGACTCGGTACTTCCATACATTACCCAGTTCTCATCACAAGTGCTCTCCTTAATCCCCATCAGCCCATTTCACCTATCCTGCACTCTTCTCTCTGCTCCTCTGGTAACAGCTTGTTTCCTATAATTAAGAGTCTGTTTCTTCATTTTGTCTCTGTTTCCTTTTGTTCATTTGTTTTTTAAATTACACATATGAGTGAAATCATAAGGTATTTCTCTTTCTCTGACATTTTGCTTACTGTTATACTCTATCCATGTCATTGTCAGTGGCATGATTTCATCATTTTTTATGGCTGAATAATATTTCATTGTGTGTGTGTGTGTGTGTGTGTGTGT
>ML100232.1:0-14504 GCA_003697995.1 Taxidea taxus jeffersonii
TCCCCATCTCCAATGGGGTCAGGGATTGGCCCACCTGACTTAAGTCCTCCCAGCATAATTACAACTCTAACTCCACAGCCCTCCCTCTCTCTTCTCTCCTCCTACCCTTTCCCTCCCCCTCCCTTCCCCTTTGCTCCTCTCCTCTGTGTCTCTATGAAAAGTGGCAGCAGCTGCTGGAGAAGGCATACCCTTCAATGAACATCAGCATTTGTGGTGACTGAGTGTCCCAGCCTTCTTTCCTAGTTAATCTAACTTGGGAAGAGTTGAGGTGCGCTCTGGCTCTGCTGCCCATGAAAGGCAGAGAATAAATAACAAGCCAGAGGCATAAACAGATGTGCAGATAAACGCAGCTGGCGCTTTCCTGCCAAATTACCATGGACAGAACACTGGCAGGGGGCCAGGATGCCTCCCCCTTTGTTTGGAATTTGGCCACCAGGACCCATCCAAGCTCACCATCCATTTGGCAACATCTGAGTGAGGGGAAGGGATGCCAGGGAAGGGAGTGGAAAGGCTGCAGGTGCCCTTAGGTTTGGTGAAGAGCTCCGGAGCCTTAACAGGAAGACTCAGGCAGGTGGGGGTTAGTGTGGTCGGGGAGGAATGGGGAGTTCTGACCAATCCCACGTGCAGTTGCCTTAGAATAGCATCCCCCAGGGTGTGGCTTGAAGTGGCCTGAAGGCCGACTCTAACAATGCCATAGATACATGTAATGGGCCCTATGTCACCCTCCCTCTCACCCAAGGACTGGGTGTTCCTGTGATCTTTGATCACGTACAGTACTGCTTAGTGTTGGCATGGCATGCAGCGGGTGGGCAGCAGCTGGATGAGAGCCAACCAGAAACGTGCGTGAGAAGCTCTCCCTGAAGACTCCAGGCCTGGAACAAGGAATGGGGGAGAACTGGTTGGAACTTTTGTGGAATGAGGGGAAAATACAGGTGAGCAGGTGGAGAAAAGCGTGAACGAGGTGGAGGGGGGAGTGTTGCCAAGGAGATCTCCCTCTCTGTGGACACCCCCAGATCTGAATTCAGAGACACACCAAGCCACTTGCCAGGATTCATTCAGATCACACAGAATCTTTTCTCTTCATCAGTTATGAATTTGTCTTCCTCTTGCCGGGCCCCTCACGCAGATTCGGGGGGTGGGGCATGGAAGAGTGTTTCCAGGGCCCAATAACTACTATCATCCATGGGCCCTTGCTTGGA
Source organism: Taxidea taxus jeffersonii (assembly GCA_003697995.1). Taxonomy (NCBI): domain Eukaryota; kingdom Metazoa; phylum Chordata; class Mammalia; order Carnivora; family Mustelidae; genus Taxidea; species Taxidea taxus. The sequence continues at coordinate 1,200 of ML100232.1, forward strand.
AATATGGGTCTCAAGCTTGAAAGAAAAGTCCAAGTAGATATACTGGTCTTTGGACCCAGCAATGTCATTTTTAGAAATGTGAACCTCAGAAATACTCATTCTTATGCAAAATGATATATATTTAAAGAGGCTCACTGTGGCATTGTTTGTAAGAGACAAACTTGGGAACAACCTAAAGGCCCACTAATAAGGAATTGGTTAACTCTGTTACGGAGTGCCCTGTAAGGTGTGTCTATATGCATTCAGGCATGTCCTTATATGCTGGCTTGGAAAACATCTCTGATATTTAAGTGAAAAGAATAAATAAACAGTATGGCATGAAAAATCTATGTAATAATTGTTTCTATTTTTTTTAAGATTTTACTTATTTATTTGACAGGCAGAGATCACAAGTAGGCAGAGAGGCAGGCAGAGAGAGGTGGAGGAGGCAGGCTCCCTGCTGAGCAGAGAGCCCGATGCGGGACTCGAACCCAGGACCCTGGGATCATGACCTGAGCCAAAGGCAGAGGCTTTAACCTACTGACCCACCTAGTGCCTCTGTAATAATTGTTTTTAAACCTAATTTGGGTGCGTGTCTGTCTGACTGAATGTATGCAGTGAATGTAGAAAAGACCTAGAAGACGACACACCAAATGGTTAAGGGCAGTAACTTCCAGAGAATAGGGTAGGATTAGAGGGAAAGAGGGAAGAGGGGCTTGTCCTTCTTACTCTATCTACCCATTTCTGGATTGTTTGAAATTCTTATAATCCTATATTCATGTACTGCATTTAAAAAATAAAAACAATAAAAAGGATTCTTACAGACAGATAAGGAGCTACCTCATGAAGGAGATGGGGGAGGCTCTGGCGGTGAGAGCTGGGGTTGGAGCTGGAAGATGAGGACTGTACCCGCAGAAGGGGAGCTAGGAGAAAGGAGGCAAGGCCGGGACGTGCCTGAGGAGGGCGGAACTCATTTCTGGCCTCCATGGCTGAGACAGACTCTGCCCACCACATACAAGGCTGCCCTGCCTGAACCATTGCCTCCAAACTCCAAGCCTCCCCCTCAGCAGGACTGAATTTAAACAAGAGCCCAGCTTTCTTCCAGGGCCCCTCATGTGCCTGTTCCAGGTCCCATGCTGTTAGAGAAAACCCCACTTCTTTCTTCAGTGCCACACTTGCCTAGAAGACCACCTCAACAATCAGGGGCACCACACTGCACTGGGTGACCCAGCGCCCCCCATCCACAGGTGGCCCCAGGCCAGGCGGCCCTGATTCCTTCCTGCTTCTCTCCTCTCCCCTCATGCTGCCAAAATGCCCAGCACTTCCCCAGGTGAAGAAAAAAATAGCCAGGAATGAATTCCCTTCTGGAGGAGAGCTGTGTGTTTGGGGGGGTGGGGACTGAAATCCAAGGGACAGGCAGCGGTGACTCACTGGGGCTCCTCCCCTGGGGAGATGGAACTGACAGACCAGGGTGTGGGGCCCTTGGAGGCGATTTCCTGACAAGGCTGTCAGCGCATTTCACTCCTCACTCTGGCATGAGTCCCCTGCAGGGGGCTGAGCCTTCTTTCTCTCTCTTCACCTTTCCTGGCTCTCTTCCGTTTCCAATGCTCCCTCTCCCCATTTGGCAAGTCCTTTCCAGTGCTAAATTTCTGCCTTAGCGCTCTGCTCTCCAGTTTTGCTAGGCTTTCTTCTTTTTCTTTTAACAGAAGCACATGGAGTCAGCTTTTCTGTTGGGGTGCCTTGGCCCCTGGTTCCTTCCCAACCACAGCAAAATTTATAGATGATTGGGAGTCCAGGGATGCACAGTGTGGGGAGGGGCAAGGAGGGTTGGGGGGCGGAGAGGCAGGGAGAGCAGCAGGTGAGCTAGTGAGCACCTTTGGGGCTCCTTATATGCTGCTCAGGGGGCCGGAGGATTCTGAACGTGTGTAAGGGGAGGTGTGAGCATGTTTGAGCCTGTTAATGTTCCTCAGGTCTTAGAAGATCACAAGACATCAGGATGGGCAGTTTCTATAGTGTGTCTCATCCGTCCACCCTGCCCCCCTCTTTATAAACGAGCAGCTTGAGGTCCAGAGAGGTTAAATGCTTTATCTTCCGTCATGCAACTAGCTAAAACTGGTTCTGTTGGCAGAACCAGGATGAGAACCAGGAATCCTGCCTCATAGACAATGCCATGTCCACAGTTCTGTCAGAGACTTTAGAGAAAAGGTCCTATTTCTCAGACACTGTAGATGACAGATTTGACTAACAACTTCTCAAAGAGATGGAAAAAGCTAGAATCCTCTGGCCCTCAGGCTGCCCCGGGGGACTGGCAGAGCCCTATCTCTCTGTGCCCCCAGGAGGCCCAGCAGTGACAGCAACAAGCAACACCTCTCCTTCCCATCCTGGCTGTTGGCTGTTTCCCAGCTCCTCCCTGGGGTCACCTCAGACCCACAGCAGTCTGTCTGGGAATAGTCCACATCCAAATTCATCTCCTTGGCTGCAGACAACTCTTGCCTGACCTAGAGTCCCACCTGCTTCATCAGAGGACCTAGCCCAAGACCAATTTGTCTTCTGTTTTTCTAAGCTCTGATTCCAGCCACCCCACCCTAAGGCTTTTGTTTTTGTTTTTACTTTGTACAAGTGTCTGTCTGTCTCCCACCCCAGATCTGGAGAGCTTTTAATCCAGGGTCCCTTGGCATTGGAGTCACTTGTCTCTCCTGGAATAACAAAAGACCCCACCCCTTTCACTGCTTGGAACAAAAATTAATCCTTAACATAAGCTCTAGTCATTTGCCATAAATGTGAATTATCAGCATGGTGATCCCCAGGGCCACGTGGAGCAAAGCGTGCTCATCCTCGGGTCTCCTCTAGGCACTAAACTAGCCGACAGAGGAATCTCTATCCCCACACCACTGTGCCCCAGCTCCCCCCCAGGGCTACCGGAGGGGCCTGAACTCGCCCATGTGAGGGGGATCGGTGAGTTGGTGAGCGCACTAGGCTCTCTCCAATTCTTCTAATTGTCCCTCCCAACTGCCCGCCATTCCCCCAGAAGAGAGAGTGGAAAGAAGGGTGTGGAAAAGAGGTTGGCAGGGCAATAAAAATGTCAGGGCCTTTCCTCTCAGTGGCTCCCTTCCCTCTCAATCCTCTCCCGCTTTCTCCCTTAGTCCCTCTCCATCTCCTCCCTTCCCTCCCGTTTTCCCTCCCGCAGACCCCGCTGCAGCCGAGGCCGAGAAGGCAGCATTTGGGGTATGAGGCGGGAGAGGTTAATTATTGCTCCCCCGCCCCCACGCCCCCCCCACAAGATGTATCTGACTGTCAGAAGGGGTGACAGATGAAGACAAAGTACAGGTAGGCTCTGCGAACCCGGCCCTCCAAGTACCAGCCAGCGGTGGGAGTGGAGGGGGGCGCGCTACCTTGGTTTTAACCCCTCTGACGCCGATCCGCAGAGCGGGGCGCGTGAGTTGGGGAAGCCGGCTTAGAACCTGGGTTCCGGCCCTTGCGCCGGCAGTGCGCCCCTCCCCAAGACTTGTTGGCCTTCTCTGGCCCCTCGTCGGGGATCTGAGGGAGGCAGGATGGGGGGATGGAGGGGCGGGCGGGAGGCAGGGAGTAGCTCTCTCCCAGAGGCTGCAGACTCAAGGTCATAAGCAGTCATCCCAAGATCGTACAGGTGCAGAGAAAGGGACTCTTGGAGAGGCCTAGGGGACAGGTAGATTTGGGGGCCCAGGAGCTCCAACGAGAGAGAGAGAGAGAGAGAGAGAGAGAGTCCCAGGACTCCTCCACCTTCTCCATGACAATGTCCCCCCTCACCAGAGTCTGTTCCCCCATGTCCTGGTCAGGGTGTGCTTGGTGTCTGAGAATGAGAGGTGTGTGTTTGAGCCTGTGTGTACTTGTGACGGCGACAACGACGTAATTCAAGAGGCTGGGAAGGACTTGAACCCAGTGTGTGTGTGTGTGTGTGTGTACTTGCACATACAACGCTTAAGGGGCATGTGCAAGTATCTGCAAGAGTGCGTGTACCGCGAGCACAGTGTGTTGTGTGTTTGTGTCTGGATAGAGAGCTTTGCCCTACAGGCACAGCTTCGAGGAAGGAGTGTCTTCAGGACAGTGTAGACCCGCGCTTGTGAGGGCTGAAGCATCTATACTGGGGAGGGTGTGGACAAGGCTTGTCTTTCTCTGGGTACACAATGTGTGCCCATGTGAGGGGATACATGTAGCATGACTGTGTGTGCATACATGCACACGCGTGTGTGCGCACACGGGCTGGCCCGAAGCTGCCAGCCTCTTCCTCTCACTGGCATCCCTCCCTTTCCTGACTCTCTCCTCTCCATAAGCAAACGAGGTGAAATAATTACTTTTCCGTTTAAATGCCCCATGTTCAAGCCAGAATGAAAACAAAGTGATTTAATAAAATTGTCTTTAAAGGGGAAAAGAGGAAAATAAACGTCTGCTCTGCTCCTCTCCCTGGTGTTCAGGGAGGCCTCAAGCCCTTCAAAGTTAATTAAAACAGGAACTAAAATCACAGAATAGCTTAGCAACCCTTTTCCCATCTCCGCCTTAAAGGCAAGGCAGCCTCCAAAGCCCTGCCTTTGGCCCAGAACTTGAGGCGCCCCCTGTTCTCAGGCTCAGCTTCACCCTGAGACTAGCCTTCATCCCTGGCAGGCACCCTCGCCTTCCTGCAGCCATGCCTAGGGGAGGAAGCTCTGCTCCTTTCCTCCTCCCAAAGAGTCCTGAAAGGCCTTGCCTGAACATTTGAAATCTCTGATGGACACTGGTCCCCATCAGAAACTTCCGGCCCTTGCCTCCTCCCAGGGCCCAGCCTGCCCGAAGCCCCTCCTGCTCCTCCGCCCCACGGGTCCCCTGAGTCCCCAGCTGCTCTGAGTTTTATCTGTCTTCACTGACCCCCTGGCCCGGTCCTCAGCTCCAGCTCAGTACAGTTCCGGCTGCTTCCGCCTGGTCTGTATCTGTTCCCCATCAGAGGCCCCATTGGAGTTCCAGCCCTTCAGCAGCCCAGATAAAAGAGATGGATGGAGGTGAATTTGGGGGACGCCCCTCCCTGCAAGTGCAGAGCTAGAGTCCTGGGCTGTGACAGGGGCTCCCTGGGGAGGGCTGAGAGTGAGGGTGAAGAATGCCAAGTTCTCTGGAAGCCCAGTTCCTACCCATCCCCACCCTGCCTTAGCCTTTTCCCTCCTCCAAAGGCCCAATTCCTAAAGCCTCCTCCAGGCAGGCACCAAGACTGCGATCACCCCATCCTCCAGCGCACACTTCAGCTGGAAGCTCTGTACTCTGCGCCCCCAGCTCCATGCAGCTCGCTTGCCGTGAAAGAACAGTAGTAAAATGACCATTTGCTGAACACCTTTTGTGTTCCAGACACATTACTTAGAAGATCTCTATTGTCATCACATCCCCTACAGAGCAAGTTTTATATTATTCTTCAGAGGAGGACACAGAAGAAGGGAAGTCAAGGGGCACCTGGGTGGCTCAGTGGGTTAAAGCCTCTGCCTTCGGCTCGGGTCATGATCCCAGGACCCTGGGATCGAGCCCCACATTGGGCTCTCCACGCAGCAGGGAGCCTGCTTCCTCCTCTCTCTCTCTCTGCCTGCCTCTCTGCCTACTTGTGGTCTCTATCTATCAAACAAATAAATGAAATCTTAAAAAAAAAAGAAGAAGAAGAAGAAGAAGGGAAGTCAAGAAAATCACCCAGGGTATGCACTTAGATGTTCAAACCTGTATTGCAAAACCTCGTGTGCCCTTGTCAGGCTGTCCTTGACCTCCAAGCCCTGGTTCTGCCCCCAAAGACCCATCACTGACCTTGAGAGACCACTCCCCCTGAGAAACCCCCTCACTACCCCCAGAACTGAAACCTTTCTGACATCAGTTCACACTGTGGGAGAGGGGCAAGGGGAGCTGGGGAGCCAGAGTTAGAACCTGGGCCCCTCCAGGACCAGCTGAGTCCAGGAGGCCAAGAGGGCCTTCTTCAGCTTCAGTGATCTGGGGTGGGAGTGGGAGTGGGAGGTAGGAAATATTTGTCCCTAGGTCCTCAATCTAGGAGACATCCTGGAAGACCCCATCACTTCTCACAAAGACTCGGTCTTTTCTCCCAGGGACCTCCAGACCTGATTCAGTACCCTCAAGTCTGTGCTGCCTCCCAAGGTGCTACCCACCAAGGGGACCAGGTGAGAGTTGATTGTGGAGCAACATTTGTCACCCAAACTGGCTTTCCTGACTGTTCATCTTGTCCAGAGAGCCTTCAGTCACTCCCACGGCAGAGAAAACTTAAAAGAGAAGAAAAAAAAAAAAAGAGAAGGGAAGGAAAAGAAATCCAGGTCAGGAGCCAGACCATGTCTTCAGCCCCTCCTCCATTCCTCTGACCAGTGGGGACACAGAACAGGGATCTAAGCCCTCAACCCTGGGAAGGAAAGAGAAACTGAAGAAAGGGAAAAGAGGCAAAGAAGGGACAGATACCTTGGTTTTAGGGTGAAATAGTCGGGCAAAGGTGTGGCCACAGACCAGGGCTGATGTTGGTACCTGAACACTTCTAGCCTTGACTGCGTCTGGAAAACATCTAGCAAAGGAGGGAAGGAAGGAAGAAATCATCCAGAAGCACCTTTCCTAATTCAGCCCCAGGAATGTGTGGGTGTATATGGGGAGGGGGAGTCCGTGACCTTTTCCAGGTCTAGGCCTCACCCTTGTTTGAACCCCTGCGCTGAGCCCAAACTGAAAGCTGGTAATGGCAGCGGGGCGGGCAGTGGCCCAGGTGGCTGGGATGAGGCTTCATGGTACAGTGGTGTTGGGAGCCTGGCCTCACCTTGCCTACCGGTGAGTCACCTAAGCCAGGCCAAGCCCTGGAGCCTATACTCATCTTCTCTGCCACCAGCACATCTGGGACCCAGCTTAGGCAGAGAGAGGATGAAAGAACGGAGGGGCCCCAGCATGGAGAAGGGAGGGTGGGGAGAAAGGCAGGGGTGATTCCATCTGAGCTGGCCTCCAGGTTCCATCCCAAGACTGCAGCTTGTGCCTCCGTCTCTGTACCCCCTCAACTCCATCCCTGATGCTGACCTCATTCTTGACCCCTGGGCCCCATCTCTCTCTATCTACCAGCCCATCCCTTCCAGAGTCCTCAAACCACTTCCATTACCCACAACTGACTCCTAGAGTTCCCACCACTACCTTCTAGACCAGATCCCTCCTAGACTCTACATGCCACCACCACTGCCCTCAGACAACTCATCCCTACCCCCAGCTTCCCAGACCCCATTCCCACCCATCCCAACCATCATCCTTCCCACCCAAGAGGCTTCGTTTTGAGATGTGTGAGTAACATCATTAACATCTCATCACCCTGTGGATTTCCATGGCCGTTCACCATTTAGAAAGAATCTAGGCATTTAGAGGGCTGCGGAAGTGACCAAAGTACATCCCAGAAGGTAATCAGCCTATGTCTCCAGTCTCTTTCTCTCTGCCTCAAGATGCCTGCACACTTAGAATAGAGTCCTAAGTGATGGGACCTGAACTTTTGAGCACAAAAGAGCTCAAGGAATCTCCAAGTCCATCAGAGGAGTGTTTAAGCCTGTCTGTCCCTCATGTGTGTAGACAGAGCGACACATACATGTGCACACAATTCCATGCACATACAAATATATCTCTAAGTATATGTACATTCACATGCACATGTTACAACAGAATGTAAGCTCTGCAAAGTCAGGGGTGATGTGTTTTCCTATGATGTATCTCCAGTTCCTACAACAACATTGGCCCATGACAAATATTTGTTGAAAGAAGGGCACATAATGGCACACATACTTGCAAGTAAATGTATACATAGAGCTATACACATGTAACAATACACCCCTCTGTACAATGCTTATGCACGCACATATATATCTACATGGTTATCCACATACATACATATGCTTTTATATAATCCATATGTGTAACATATTATGGCATATGTACATACATGTATATACACTTCATATACAATGCATATAAGCACACACATAACTACTATGAATATATTATTGATATTAAATATACATCACACACAGATACAACATATATATACTAAACACATATGCGCATGTTCACAAAAATAAGTGAATACAAATGGAAGCATCCTTTTACTCAAAATTTTTCCAATTTAACTGTCTCAAGGTCCCCTGACCCAGACCTGGCTGCCACAACCAGAAATGTCCACCAGATGGCACTCTTTTGCCACTTCACGTACTCCCAAGCGTGGCCAGGGGTGTCGCCAGAGCTGTCGCCCCTTCTGGCCCACGCACAAAACTTGCGAAGCCGATGTACCCCAAGAGCTTCCCTCTCATTCCCCCACCCAGCAGGGCGGTGGGCGAATTCTTGGTCCCCAAAGTCTGCAGTTTCGGCCATCTCCAAAATCGGGCTCATCCTCTCAGGCCTCCAGGATTCTGTTGGACGGGAGGACTCGCCCTCGGGGGCCCCAGTTCTGCTCCGCCCTCAAATCCACCCCGGGTCACCAGTGAGCCAAAAGTTGGGCTTCACCCATCAGAACCGCGCGGCTGAAGGACCTTTACTAGGAGGCTTCTTAGTAATAAGCAGGCCGATACCCCATGACGGCGGAGGAGGGAGTCAGGGTCATTCGCGGCTCCGACGCATCCGTACACATGGCCCTCTAACCCCGGTGTACTCCCGACCTCCTGCCCCGGACGGCCAGCCGGGGTCAGCCAAAAGCATAGAGAATGGCCGGACCCTAGGACATTGTCTCCTCGTCTGGGGAGGGTTTGGTCCCGGGTAACCCCTCCCGCACCAGTACAGTGTAGACTACAGATCTCTGGCTCCGGGTAGGAAGGAAGTGCATTCGCTCATCTTAAGCAAAGCACTTAGAATCCCGGAGTTGGGGGAAGTTGGGTGGGACAGAGGTCCTCCCGCCTCCCTGCCTAGGCCACTCCGAGTCAGCTCTCCTGGAGCTGTGAGCAACCACAAACGAAAAAACGCAGGGAAGGCTTGAAAACCCGTGGGGAGGCGAGGCCGGGAGTTCTGGCAGCGGCTCAGCTTCCCCCTCCTCTTCCCTTCTCTTCCCCGGGGAGCAGCGGGAAATTATTTATTAAAACGCCGCCCGCGCTCTCATTTATTTGCGGTGAATAATCTCGGCATCGCAGCGCGTTTATTAAACCTTTCCCGTCCCCGCATTACTTTAATAATAAATCGCGTGTCACTTTCCAGCGACGTTATTAAAGCCCGTCTGCGGAGCAGAGGCGGGGAGGGGGCGGGGGTGTGGAGCAGCAGGGATTCCTTCTATTCCAGGCTGTGGGGCCTGAACCAGCAGGGCTGGGAGGGGGAAACTGAGGCCGTAAGAAGCCTGCACTCGAATACTCTATGAAGTCTGCAAAAGCGATCAAGGAGTACAGACTGCCGGGGTGCGTGTGACCCCCTTGGGTCGGGTGGAGCCTCTGCTCCGCAGGTAGGCACCGTAGTAGCAATAGACCCGCCAGGGGGCGCCTTCGAGCACGGCTGGGAGGGAGTCCCAGCCAAGAACCAGACAGGGTCGGACCACCCACACCACGTCCCCCCTTTCAGTGCTGAGTAGACCGCCTTCTGGTCCGGGCGCCAAACAACGTGACCCCCTCTCCCTGGCATACCGCTCACATCCCTACTCCTGCTTCCGCGGTCGTCTTGGAATTCACCCCAAGTCTCAAACCCGCGCGAGCTGTCGAGTGCAGTTCCTGGGGCCGCCAGGCTCTAGACAGACTAGTCACCGCGAGCTGCCCCCTGGCCTAGCCTGCGGAGGAGCCCTGAGGTCCCGCGGGAGGGACCGCCAAGCTCTCGGGTGGGGATTCCGGACCACGCCCTTCCCAAGAGCCCAAGCTGCCTGCTTGGGCCCCAGAGGACAAGCTCAGACATTGAGCCAACTGCGATCTCTCCGGTGGTGGCGCCAGACTCCGGGCGGGGCCCGCGCGCCTAGAAGACTGTCGCCATCCACACGCAGGGTCTTGGCCTCCCGAACTCAAGTTTTCATTTTCTGCTTCACTCAGTCAATAAACACTGGGCCTCCTCACCTAGGCTAGGTACGGCCAGTGTGGAGGGAAACGTTGGGAGTGACCCCCAGCCAGATAGGACAGGTCACAGTTGGCAGATAAGGAAACTGGCTTACCTGACTTTGTCTGGTTTCAGCAAGAAAACGGGTGGATTCCCAGGGGAAACCTAGGGTGCAGCCCACACTGGTCGCCAAGCTTCTCCCCTCCTTCATCCAGTTTGTGCTTTTACCTGGGACCCTACCCACATGGACCTAGTTCCCCACCTGCAGGGGCAGGCCAGTCCCAATGGGGCACAGATGGGGAGAACACCCTCCCTCCAAGCAAGTGTCTTCAGACTTGCTCCCTAGAGGGCAGGGCAATTCCCCAAGCTTCCTCTTTACATCCCTCAGGCACATGCCTAGGGAGCAGCTTCTGGAAGCCACTGTCCTACTACCATGGGAAGCCTCCCAGGGAAATGTGGTCTTCATGTGCACACCTGGACGAAACACCTGTGCATCTGTGTCACAGTTTGTTCATAAATCTTTATTGCATGCCTACTGTGCCTAGTCCTGTGCTAGGCAGTGTCCAATACAGAGTGGTATAAGATATGGTCCTGGCCTCGAATTCTCCAGAAGGACAGAAGTTAGACATGACCAAATGCCCATCTTAATGCACTGGCCTAAACCGTGCTCCATTATGCTTTTCCAGACCACAGATGGCCAACAGCAAAGAGGACTGCTGTTAGTAAGTGCAATTAGAACTTAGGTGAGGGGAGAAATTTCTAGAAGGTGAGTTTTGAGGAAGGGAAAACTGAGGCTAGGCAAAGGTTAGGGACTAGAAAAATAACAGTAGGAGTTGTGGCAAAGGGTAGTTCAGAAGACTGGCTGAGAAGGGCTGGAGGGAAGGCTGTCAGGAAGAAGTGGAGGATCCCGGCTGCCTCTTTGTGTCTCCTCTGCAACCCCCTTCCCTGATCCTCCCACCCAGCCTAGGGACCAGGAGGCAGCTGCTGTCTTCTGCCTGGTTGGTCTATGCTGGAGGCTGTCCTGGCCAGGGCGCCTCCTCCATGGGCTCCTTTGCTTCCCACTTCCCCTAGCGTCTGCTTCTCTCCCTACCCTCTGCTAATTTTTGTCTCCCTACTTAACCACCACCATGTCCCCTCTATTAAGGGCACTAAAGCAATGAAAGGGCCCTGCTCCCCCTTCCAGGTCTTTTCAAGAACAGGGATGAATACTATCCCCACTCACGCACCCCCACAGGCCGGGGCTGCAGACCTAGTAGTAATCCTCGCCCTCTTCACTCTCAGCCTCCTCCCCAGGAACCAGATGCAGGGATGGCAGATGGGGGATGCCTGTGGAGTTCAGCTGGTCTGCAAACACATGTGGGCAAAGGAGAGAGAAGAGGAAAGAGGGGCTGTCAGTGAAGCCATACTTGCCTCTGAACCCACATGCACACAAGCACACAGACACACATTCAAGGGCCTCAATCCGCCACCAGCACCCCCCCCCCGCCCCCAGTCCCCAGAGCCCAGGGCTCACCCTTACCTGGTGTAAGCACTGTCAGGCTAGCTGGGGCCTCGACCTGGCCCAGGGAGTTGCGGGCCAGGCAGCGGTAGATACCTTCATCGCTGGGACGCACAGCCTGGATCTGCAGCCAGCCTGTCACCTCAAACCTCTGGGGTCCACCCCTGAACTGGAGCCAGAGGCGGGGTCAGCAGGGTCCTTCTAGGAGGACCCTGGGCTGCCCAGAGGAGGCCTCGACTCCCTCTCCTACCTGCACTGAGATGTGGGGGTCATCTCCTGGTAGCTGAACATCTAAGCCGTCCTTCCTCCACTCGATGGATGCCATGGGGTAGGCAAACACCTCGCAGCCAAAGATCACATCCTGCCCTGTCACGTTCCAAACGTCATATGGGTGCAAGAGGATCTGGGGCTCTGGGGACAGAGATGGGAGGCCTGAGAATGGGCACATCCGGCCCCACAAGCAGCCTGTGTATGAACCATCATGGATGTGTTTGTGGGGGAAGACAGTCAAGGCAGAGGTAAACACATACCCATACACGTGACTTGATCAGTACACACGGGTACATGTAAATGTAGGTACAGGTACACGCAAGGTACAAACTCTGAAATGGTGAGGTACAAGCAGACAGGATGCCGCAGCTCAGCAGCCACACTCCATCCCTGATCTCTCCCCTGTCCTCATTCCACCCTAGAGACCCCTATCCTGCCCTACTTGTAACCAACACCTCCCTCTAGCCCCCCTTCCTAACCAGATCCAGTTGCCAAAGACCCCAGGAGCAGCCCTTCCCGCCCCACACACATACCCTGGGACCAGGGAAGGAGGCAGGGGAGGGGGGATTCCCACGCAGGAAAGGCAGAGAACCTGAAACCAGATCTGGGTAGCAGGCAGAAAGCCTGCAGTTATGGGGTAAAGTCTTGGGACCCCGCCGGTGTTTGTTTTCCTGGCAGTCCCAGCCAGGCCAGATCCCTCAAAGGGGCTCAGGAAGTGAAAGTGACTAACGCTGCCAAAGGAAACCTGAGGCCTGAATGGCCCTCAGCCCCCTGGGATAGGAGGGAGGAGCTGGAAGAGCCCCCTCCTTCACGAATCCTGAGGCACAGAAGAAACCGAAGGGAGGTGGGGACACTGAGCGAACAGCTTACTCTACGAAATCGGAATCCGCCCAAGAGAAACCCGATTGCATCTCTCTGGAACCCAAGTCTCTCTGCCTGGGCCCCAGCAGTCTGGAAGACTGGGAGTCTTAGCTCTCCCGGTTTTGAGACCAGGCATTGGCTCTGTGCCTGCTCCCTCCGAGGGTGGGTCCCTGCCGGCCGGGTCTGGGGCTTCCACGCGCCTCAGAGGGGCACAGAGCGTGCGGACAGAGCTCGGTCCCTGAAGGTGCTGGTCTCTGCGGACCAGCCGCGAGAGCGGTCTTATACTGGACTCGAGGACTCCCCCGCCTTATCTTTTTCGCTCCGCTGGCCAGAGGCCAATTCAGTAGCAGGTCGGGGAGCAACGCCTCGGGTGCCTGGAGTGCCCCAAGTGCGGGGGGTTGGGCCCGCGGGCCGTGCGTACCCGATTCGCAGGGCCCCGGGTGCGCCAGCGTGATGTTGGCGTCAGGCCGAGCGCGGGCCGCCTCCTGCAGGCGGCAGATCTGCGCGTAGGTGCGGCCGTCGGACCCGCAGAGCGGGCGCTGCGAGCGGCAGGCACACAGAGGCTCCGGCACCTCTCCGCGGCTCAGGTCGCCGCCCGCGTCCAACCGGCACTCAAGCTGCTCGCCGCAGCGCCCGTAGAAGTGGGCGCTGGGGTCCAGGTCGCAGAGCTGGCCCTCGAGGTTGGCGCATTCCCAGCAGCAGCCGCACAC
>ML100232.1:14904-41480 GCA_003697995.1 Taxidea taxus jeffersonii
TCGCGCACCCGGCCAGCCAGGCAGCCCCGCGGCTCGGCGCACTCTTCCGGCCGACAGGGAGCGCAGCCCTCGCCCTCCGCCAGCAGCCGCAGCCAGCCGCGCCGCAGGTAATCGGGGCCTGGGGACGGCCGCGCGCCTGTCGGGGGCGGCGTCCAAAGCAGCAGCAACAGCAGCAGGAGCAGCGAAGGCGGCGCCGGGGCAGCTGCGGGCGGCTGTGGCATAGTTAGCTGGAAGCCCTGCGAGCACTCCGGGCATCAGCGCGTTCGTGGCACCCTGCCAGGGAGGGAAGCCAGGTCAGGAGGTCAGAAGCGACCTCACTGTTCCTAGTACCAAAGTTTGACCCAAGCACACTGCTCCCTCCCCTGCTGCCTTGGCGTCAAGCAGACCCTCCACACAGATGCCTGGTGACTCTCTAGGAGCCATCCAGTTATTGACTGGACTGTGTTTCTGGGGTTGGGGAGAGATGAGAAGAACGGGTAATAAAGCTCAACCACCAGCCCGCACGTGCACACACACACACCCCAGCGGCAGCACCACAGACCAACCAGCTCTGAAGCTTCCTGCCCTAGAGGAGGATGAGAATCGATGGCCCCAGAACTAAGGAGTTGTTAATAAGAGTGGGAATGGGGGAAGAAGTAATGCCCCCGGGCCCAGAGCGCTCACCTAGTGTCCAGGACTAAGCCCTTCAGAACGGCCGTGCCTCCGGTGGGAAAAAGCAGGCGGTGGAAAGAAAGCAGAGGCCAACAATCCGCTGGGCCTGCCAGCCACCTCTGCTCCGGCTTGAGGATCTCTGAGAGAGCCCACGGACTTGGACTCAGAGAGCACCTCCTCCGCCCCTCTCCCCGCCTCTCGACGTCGCACTCAACCCCCTCCCTCCAGTTCTGAAGCTGCCAATTTCATGCAGTCACACGGGACCCTTCTGGGCCACTTCCCCTAGCTGGGCCAAAGTCACAGTGAGAAGTGAGGAGCCTTAACCGTAACCGGACACCGAAGCTGGGAGAAGACTAGGGGCGGGTGGGGTGGGGATTGGGAATAGGGGATATGGGGGTGGCTGGGAAGCTGGAAGAGTTGAGTGAAGGTCGAGGGCCTGTCCCATCGGACTTTACAGTCCCTGGGGTCTGCCAGAGCAGCTGCATAATAGGGAGGCAGTAGGAGCTCTGCTGCCAAGTCGGGCGCTCCTGAAGGGCAGGGCCAACCAACGTCGCCCTGCAGCCCAGGGCTGGCTTCCCGGGGGGCTATTGCAGGCTTGTCCATACAGCTTCCCTAGCAAGGCGCTGACCAGAGACTTGGCACTTCCATCTGCCACCCCACAACTGGTCTCCTCCTCCCTCCCCACATCCGGCAGGTGCTTCAGCGCGGCTGATTATAGAGGTCCCAGCTGACCAGCAGCCGCAGGGAGAGTGAGCGGGGCGCCTCCCTCGCTGACCTCGCTCCGGTTCGGGATTACAGGTTACATTTGCAAGGCCGCCAAGGCTGGAGGCGTTCGGTCTCACGGCCGCCACCAGCGCCACCGTGGCACTCTGGGCTGGGGGTGGGGAGGAGAGCGTTCCTGGATGCCCGCCCGCCTTACCGGGGGTCTGCCAGGCCCCGCCCTAGCCTGCCCCAAGCGGCTTACAGAGGCCGCGCTGCAGTCCAGTTTGCAGGGCGCTGAAACTGAGCTTTGCAGTCGGGAGGTGACGGTATTTACTCGTCCCAGAAAAACCTGGCCCCCGGCCTAGCGGCCTGGACCTGAGCCTCCTGACCATAAGTTCAGGGCAGGCGACGGCCTCCACACCACCCAGGGGGATCGGCTCCGCATGCGTATTGGAGGCCTGGAGAGTCAAAACTCCCAGCTGCGGCCCAGGACTCTCCCTCCGGACCTGAACTCGGCCAAGCCCTTTCACTTAGGGGTTCCCTAACCGCATACACGTCACTCCTAGCCGGGGTGTGGGGAGCTCTGACCAGGTGGGCGAAAGCAGAGAAACAGTACCCCCCATCTCCAAAACTCCAGCAGGAGAGGGAGCACACGTCACGCGATGCCTCGAAACTGTCGCGAGAATCAGAACAGGAAGTCTAGGAATTCAAAGCAGGAAAGGCCCGCGGGTTTCAAACCGGAAAAAAGAGTAGGCGGAGCCAGAGGTTGCTGATAGTTGTGGGCAATCCCTTGTCCTAGGCCCTGCGTCCAGCTGAAGTGTTGACCTAGAGCAGAAGTGGACTGTAAGAGAAATGCAGGAAGCCCCGAAAAATAAAACGAGGGAGGGGGTAGGAAGGGACATGAAATTGCGGAGCTGACAAATGGAGCCGCTCAAGCCGGTTTGTGGCTCTGAATTACAAAATGCCTTGAGGGTGGAGATCACTCCCAGTGTACCCAGCAGAAGCCGTTGGGGATCCCCAAATGAATTGTTACCGGCTTCTAAGACTTGGAGCCTGTATTTAAACAACAAACTCAGGGGCGCCTGGGTGGCTTAGTCCTTAAGCATCTGCCTTCCGCTCAGGTCACCATCCAGGGGGATCGAGCCCCATTGTTGGGCTCCCCGCTCAGGGGGAGCCTGCTTCTCCCTCTCCCACCCCCCCTTCTTGTGTTCCCTTTCTCGCTGTCTCTCTGTCAAATAAGTAAATAAAATCTTAAAAGACAAATAAACAACTCCCCAGACCTAGAAACTCTTCACTTACACCACTGAATTGTACCCGGTTGTTTACTTTCAAGTCTTGGCTGCTCTCTAAGCATTTGGTATTAGGAATCGTGCCTAATTCTTCACTGTATCTTGTGCACCTAGCCCTGCACCTGGCAGCACAGTAAATTCTCGGTAAATATTTGTGTGGATTAAATATGAAAGACTTCCTGTGTGTGAAAGTCAAGTTCAATTTGGATTTTCTGAGTCTCTGATTGAAGGCTGGATAGACGGGGAACGAGCGCCCTCTGGTGGGCTTGCGGTTGGTGACAATAACATGACCGTGCACACAGTAGGTACCGAAGATGTGGACTATACAGATGTTCTTTTATTAAGTAAAGATTTATTGCACAGATTGTAAAAACATTTTTAAATATGTAAAAACACCACATATTGTAAGAATATTTTAGAAGGGATTTTTTTACAGAAGACAATTTGAAAGTCTAGATATGTTCCCAGATCCCCATTATTTGACACTATCCATTCAGACTGCAAAACACATTCAGTAACATCTATTCCCATACACTTACTGCATATCCATATTTTGAAAATGTTGGCGCAGTTTGAGTCATGCAAAACTGTTGGGCCACAAGAAAAGGATTCTCTAGTTTAGATAATGTGAGTACTACAAGGAGAGGACCCAGGTGGCCCCATCTTTGCATCTAGATGAAAGAAACTAGATTCAGACGAGGAGAGTGAAGTTAAAATTTCTTGAACAGATAGTCCTGCCTCTTTCTCCTCCCCACCCTTGACTGTAGATGCTTAGACTGGAGAGAGAATGACATCTAGAATGCAGTTTGCTTTCCACTGTGAATCATAGCCTGTACTTCACAGGCTATCATATCTTCACTTTCTTTCAGCCACTGACCCATGAAATAATTGTTAAGTATAATGACAGAATGAAATGGGTCTTACAGGGCGCCTGGGTAGCTCAGTGGGTTAGGGCCTCTGCCTTCGGCTCCGGTCATGATCCCAGGGTTCTGGGATTGAGTCCCACGTCGGGCTCTCTGCTCGGTGGAGAGCCTGCTTTCCCCTCTCTCTCTCTCTGCCTGCCTCTCTGCCTACTTGTGATCTCTCTGTCAAATAAATAAATAAAATCTTTGGGGCGTCTGGTTGGCTCAGTGGGATAAGCCTCTGCCTTCGGCTCGGGTCATGATCTCAGGGTCCTGAGATCAAGCCCCACATCGGGCTCTCTGATCAGTGGGGAGCCTACTTCCTGCTCTCTCTGCCTGCCTCTCTGCCTACTTGTGATCTCTGTCTGTCAAATAAATAAAATCATTTTTAAAATAAATAAATAAATAAAATCTTTTAAAAAAAAGAAATAGGTCTCACACAGATGAACAGCATAAGATGAAACAAGGTGTAAAGGATCAGTGTGTATCTTGTAAGAAATTACTTGGGAAGGGGGTGCCTGGGTGGGTCAGGCCCAGGTCATGATCCCAGGGTCCTGGGATCAAGCCCCGCATCTGGTTCCCTGCAGAGCAGGGAGCCTGCTTCTCCCTCCCACTTTGCCTGCTGCTCCCCCTGCGTGTGCGCACACTCTCTCTCTCTGTCAAATAAATAAATAAAATATTTTTAGAAATTACTTGGGAGAACCCCACATTCTAACCTGTTACTTCATGAACACTGTTTTGACACAGCTGGTGAAAATAGTGGGGTTGTGATTTTGATGAAGAAGCAGATGAAACAAATGGTCCAAACTGACCCATTAGAGATGGATACAGAGGAATTGTGCTTCCTGTGAACATTAGAATCACTTAAGTCAAAGAAGGCTCAATATAGATAATTAAAATGGAATAGCTTGTCAATACCTACTATAGATGAACTTAGTCAAAGTGAAAAATACATATAGGAAGATAAGGTTAAGTGAAAAGGAGAAGTACATGGATACTGTTTATCATATATATCATGAGTAAACTACTGAAGACAGGGGTGTCTTGGAGGCTCACTCAGTTAAGAGTCTGACTTTGGGGGCGCCTGGGTGGCTCAGTGGGTTAAAGCCTCTGCCTTCGGCTCGGGTCGTGGTCTCAGGGTCCTGGGATCGAGCCCTGCGTCGGGCTCTCTGCTCGGTGGAGAGCCTGCTTCCCTTCCCCTCCCTCTGTCTGCCTCTCTGCCTGCTTGTGATCTCTGTCTCTCTGTCAAATAAATAAATAAAATCTTAAAAAAAAAAAAAAGAGTCTGACTTTGGCTCAGGTCATAATCTCAGAGCCCTGTGATCTAGCCAGCTTGGCAGAAAGTCTACTTGTCCCTCTCCCTTCCCCTCTGTCCCTGCTTGCCACCTCTCCCTCCTGGCTCATGCTCACTCTCAAAAAAAATTAAGTAAATAGGGGCACCTGGGTGGCTCAGCCATTGGGCATCTGCCTTGGCTCAGTCATGATCCTGGGACCCTGGGATTGAGCCCTGCATAGGGCTCTCTGCTCAGCGGGAGGCCTGTTTCTCCCTCTACCACTCCCCCTGCTTGTGTTCCCTCTCTCGCTGTGTCCCTGTCAAATAAATAAAATCTTTTTAAAAAATAATAAATAAATAGAATCTTTTTTAAAAAAGCCACCCAAAGACAACTTGAAATGAGGCAAATGGTTGTGTATAATGCTCATTATTCCTTTGTTTTGTAAAATTATTTTCCATAATAAAAATGTAGAGGTGGGGCACCTGGGTGGCTCAATGGGTTAAAGCCTCTGCCTTCAGCTCAGGTCATGATCCCAGCCTCCTGGGATGGAGCCCCACATCGGGCTCTCTGCTCCATGCAGAGCCTGCTTCCTCCTCTCTCTCTGCCTGCCTCTCTGCCTACTTGTGATCTCTGTCTGTCAAATAAATAAAATCTTTTTTAAAAATAGTAGAGGCTATTTTTATAGGTAAATTAGGATGCTGAGATAAATTTAGAAACATGGGACAGCCAGGTGGAAAGAGAAACATAATTCAGCTACAAATAATGTTACCAAACAAAGCTGGAATACCCAGGAGAGTAGCTGTCTGGAATAGCTAGAGGCATTAAGTCAGATTAAATGAGCTTTAAGACATGCAGAGAAAGATCAGGTGAAAATTTCTTTAATTATTTTTCCTATATCCAAAGAGGCAACTCTCCCCACCCCAGCCCCCAATGTCCCACCCACCTTTGAAATGGAGACTGTAGCTCCATCTGACCTGACGACTTGGCCATCTTATGTATTAATAAATTTAGAAAGGAATTTTAAATCATTTAGACTCTTTTGACACTTCTTGTTCTCTTTTAAACTACCCCCCCATTTAAATTTTATTTATTTATTTATTTTGACAGAGAGAGATCACAAGTAGGCAGAGAGGCACGCGGAGAGAGAAGGGGAAGCAGGCTCCCCGCTAAGCAGAGAGCCCGCTGTGGGACCCAATCCCAGGACCTTGAGACCATGACCTGAGCTGAAGGCAGAGGCTTTAAACCACTGAGTCACCCAGGCGCCCCCCACCCACCCATTTTGAAGGATAACAGAAAAGTGCATAAAGTAGAGATATAGTTTAATTAATTATTACAAAATAAGTACTAATGTGATCACCATCCAGATCAAGAAATAGAACATTGTTAACTTCTAGAAACACCCATTATGTCCCATCACAACCATTAATCCTTCCTTTCCCCCCCTAGACAATTTCTAACTCTGCATTTTAATTTTACCTGGTGTTGACACCTATGTAAATTGCAATACACCTAGGAATGGAATGGCTGCATCTGTGATATACATGCGTTCAACATTAGTAGTTATTACCAAACCATTTTTCCAAAGTGACTCTATCAAGTCACAGTCCCCAGCAATTAATGAGAGCTCCCACTGTGCCACATCCTTGCCAACACTTGGTATTGTCAGTCTTTTTTATTTTATTTTTTTTAAGATTTTATTTATTTATTTGACAGAGAGAGATCACAAGTAGGCAGAGAGGCAGGCAGAGAGAGAGGAAGGGAAGCAGGCTCCCTGCTGAGCAGCGAGCCAGATGCGGGGCTCAATCCCAGGACCCTGGGATCATGACCTGAGCTGAAGGCAGAGGCTTTAACCCACTGAGCCACTCAGGCGCCCCGGTATTGTCAGTCTTTTAAATCTTAGCCATTAAGTAATTATTTTAGAGCTTAAGATTCTAAGATGGCCACCCCACAAGGATTCCTTCCCTGGATTTTTTTTTAACTTTATTTTGTAATAATTTAACACTTGCCTAGAAGTTCCAAAAATAGCACAGAAAGTTCCCACTGTTTTTCCCACAGAAAGTACCCTTTACCCATCCTACCCCAGTAATAACATTTTATGTAACCATAGTATGATTATCAGAACTGAGACACGGACATTGCTATGATAATATTTTTTTGAACAGATTATTTATTTTCGGTGTGGGTGGGTGGGACAAAGGGGCAGAAGGAGAGGGAAAGAGAGAATCTCAAGCAGACTTACTGCTGAGCCCACTATGGGGCTCGATCCCACAACCCTGAGGTCATGACCTGAGCCAAAATTACCAGTTGAATGCTTAACCAACTGAACCACCCAGGTGCCAATAAGTTGCTTTTTATTTATTTATTTATTTATTTGACAGACAGAGATCACACAAGCAGGCAGAGAGGCAAGCAGAGAGAGCGGAGGAAGCAGGCTCCCTGCTGAGCAGAGAGCCTGATGCGGGGCTGGATCCCAGGACTCTGGGATCATGACCCCAGCCGAAGGCAGCGGCTTAACCCACTGAGCCACCCAGGCGTCCCAATAAGTTGCTTTTTAAATTACTCTCAAAAGTCATTGAAAGCAGGGGCGCCTAGCTGGTTCAGTCAGTGGAGTGTGCAGCTCCTGATCTCAGGGTTGTTTGAGCCCCACGTTGGGTGTAGAGATTACTTAAAAAATAAAATCTCTAAGAAAAATGTCATTGAAGGGAAAGGAGATTAGCTGTCAGGAAAGCTAAATACATATTTTCACGGTCTACATCTACCTGTTGGGGCAGCTGTGGGCAAGGCTGGAGCTCCAGGGTCACTGGTTGAGGTCCACTGTTCATTACAGCCCACTCAGAATGAATGATCTTGTGTTGACAAGTGGTGTTCTCCGAAGTGGCAGGCTTTTCAGTCTCACCTTACTTTTTACTTGAAGAGAATCTTCTGTAAGGGAGGCCAATGAGATAGCTTTCTGTTGGCATCTCTACAGTGATTCCTCCTTTCTTCTTCTTTTTTTTTTTTAAAGATTTTGTTCATTTATTTGTCAGAGAGAGAGCGGGAGCGAGCACAGGCAGACAGAGAGGCAGGCAGAAAGGCAGAGGGAGGAGCAGGCTCCCTGCCGAGCAAGGAGCCCGATGTGGGACTCGATCCCAGGACGCTGGGATCATGACCGGAACCGAAGGCAGCTGCTTAACCAACTGAGCTACCCAGGCATCCAGATTCCTCCTTCCTTCTACCATGATTGTTTATGTCCAGATGATTCCCAGATTTCCATCTCTGCCCTAGACTTTTCTCCTGAATGTCACACAAGTGTGTTCAAACTGATGAATCCACTTCTAATATTTTCTTCCAAGCAGCCAGGGAAGAAGGTCATAAATAGCTTCTGCCTGCATATACTTATGGCTTCCAGAAAAAAAAAATCAATATATCAAATCACAGGGTAACATTTTATTGACTCTGCTTGAGTGATATGCTCGACAAGAATTAATGCCATGGCCAAGGCCTGGCTATCCTGGAGCATGAGTCTCCCCCTGTAGCAGACAGTCAGTGCCCCAGCCATTTACCCTTGGCCACACCAAAGCTTACCTGCAGACGTTTCCTGTATAAGCTCATGGATCCCTCTGCCTGAGGGAGGCCTCTGGCCCCTAGAGTGAGCTTGGGTAGCAGGACAAGCTAAAAATACCCAAGTTTACTCAAAAGCAAGCCATATCTGATGACGGCCAGGAGTTGAAGGATAAATACCTCTGCTTCCTTTCCTTCCAGTGGGATAATTCTGAGGTGTGTTCTGTCCAGTCTTCGAGGTGGCTCAGTGGGATTGAGCCCCAGTTACCCTCAATGGTAACTTGCTCCCTGATGCACTCTTTGCTTTTCCTCCCTTCCCTCCCTTCTGTCTCCCTCATTGTGTTTTCTGGGAGGGTCCCCAAATAAACACCTTATACTCAATCCTTGTCTCAGGATATGCTTTCTGAGGAACCAAAAGTAAGACAGCCCCTGGAAAGGCCATCTGTCTGGGAGCCCCATCAAGACCCTATGACCAGGAAAAGGTCTCGGATTCCAAACTACATGTATTTGTGACAGTATCCTTGCTCACATCCCACTCTCAACCTTTGCTTTTAGTGTACAACAATTCAGTGAGGACTTGGGCAAGAGGTCAACACCCAAAATCCCTCTGAACTGGCTATTTGCCTGAAACCAAGGAAGAATCTGGAAAATGTATGCTCAGAACTCCAAGGAAGAAATGGTGGGATGTTTTCTCCAGGGCTGAGGGAAGACAAAGAGCACTATTAGGCAGGAACTACTCAGCTCTTAAAGAACCACACCACAGGGGGCACCTGGGTGGCTCAGTGGGTTAAAGCCGCTGCCTCTGCAGGGTCCTTGGATCGAGCAGGCATCAACATCTGCACTCTGCTCAGCAGGGAGCCTGCTTCCTCCTCTCTCTCTTCCTGCTGCACTGCCTACTTGTGATCTCTGTCAAATAAATAAATAAAATCTTTAAAAACAAAACAAAAAAAAAGAACCACACCACATAGAGAACCTTGGGCTCTAGGCAAGCATCAAAATATGGTGAGGATAATCCTGACCAGAGAACAGCTGCCCTCTCTGGTCAGTGTGGGCAACTCAGCACTAACTGAACAAACATGTTAGAAAAGGCTGGGGCACTTGGTAGCTCAGCCAGTTAGTTGGGTGTCTTCCTTCGGCTCAGGTCAGGATCCCATGATCCAGGCCTGGGATCGAGCCCAGTGGGCTCCCTGCTCAGTGGGGAGTCTGCTTCTCCCTCTGCCTCTGCTCCTCCCCCACCCAGATCATGTTCTCTCATGTGTGTGCTCTCTCTCAAATAAATAAAATTTTTAAGCAAAATAAGAAATAAAAAGCTATAAGGAACAAACGCGAGGCTCAGCATGAACCTCTGAGCATGTTCAGAAGCCCATAAGCCGGGACACCTGGGTGGCTCCTGTTATTATCATATTTGGATTCAGCATGATCTTTCACAGGACGGAAAACCATCTGCCTCTGGCTTAGGTCATGAATCCTAGGTCCTGGGATCAAGTCTCACATCGGGCTCCTTGCTGGGTGGAGAAACTGCTTCTCCCTCTGCCTGCTGCTTACCCGGCTTGTGCTCTTTCTCTCTGACAAACAAATAAATAAAATCTTAAAAAAAAAAAAAGCCCATAAGCCTCTCATGTCAAAATGCTCAGGCACATGAAACACCAGATGCCTTTGTGCATTTTTAAAAAAGATTTTATTTATTTATTTGACAGACAGAGATCACAAGTAGGCAGAGAGGCAGGCAGAGAGAGGGGAGGAAGCAGGCTCCCCACTGAGCAGAGAGCCAATATGGGGCTCCATCCCAGGACCCTGGGATCATGACCTGAGCCAAAGGCAGAGGCTTTAACCCACTGAGCCACCCAGGCGCCCCCCTTTGTGCATTTTCTACCCTTTTCCCCAACAGTAAGCTACAGGAAGAGAGGTACCAAGAGGTAGCAATCAGGAGAATTGTGCCTAGCAAGCCTCCTACTGGCTCTGTCCCCATTGAGGGAGACCAAAGTGGGGAAGTTTTTAAGTAGAATCACACTGAAGTTGGGCTCAAGAAAGGTGTAGAAAATAGCTCTTTAAACAAAGTTGGTGTCGCCAGGGTCCCAAGACTTGCCTTAATGTCACACTGCCCTCTACAACATTTTTTAAAGAATTCGGGTTTCTCACAAAAGCGGCTAAGACCCAGGTCCTGTGCTTCAGGAGCTGCCCAGGGCTAACCCTGGCCGCCTCTGCAGTGGGTGCAGATGAAAAGGCCCCACAGGGTAGGAAGGGCCTCACGGAAGTTCTTACTTTGACTTGGAATCCAGGCTTCCAGACAGCTTTGCCAGCAGCTGCGACCCATCTGAACCTCAGTTTCTTCCGAGAAACGAGGGTGAATTCAGCCTTCAGACATGTTGTGTTTGGCACAGTGTTTTGGAGTTTTTATCTAATTGCCAATATTTCTGTAGTGAGGGTTTTTATATAGAAATCCAGAATTTGGGGGTCAGGGTCATCAGGCCAGGGTGTTCAGAGAAGCAGGGGGCAGGCGGAGAACTCCCAGCTGCTCTTAATATGAGATTGGAGTAAAAAAAGTCAGAGCTAAAATCAAGCTGCTGGTGCTGCAAAAAAAAAGAAAGAAAGAAAAGAAAAGAAAAGCTGGGGAATTTGGTCCATCGAGCAACCACTGAAGATAAGCACTGGCTGCTGTTTTCCTGCCCGGCTGGCCTCTCCAGTTCCCCACATTCCTGATGACAGTACTAACTTCCCTCATTTAAGACTCCTGCCTGCCCCTGGGGGCTTTGCAGTTCTGATCCTTGAACCGGATGGTTCTTTGGCTCTCATTCACAACAAAACAGCAAGAGATCACTCAGCCAAAGGTTCCCATGTGCCAGGCACTGTAGCTGGCAATTTACACACACCAGCTTGTTTCAGACCTACAAAGTCTTGCAAGGCAGGATTATTAACCTTAGTGTTTAAGTAAGAACACCAAGGTTCAGACCTGTCAGTAAGTTTGCCCACTGTCACACTGACCAGAAAGCAAGAGTCAAGTCTTGAACCTGGGGCTGCCTAGGTCCCAGGCATGATTCTAGCCATCACGCTATCCTGACCCTATCACCATTCTCTTTGTCAGCCTAACTTCAGGGCACCTGGAGCCAGAACTGCAGCGGGCGGTTTATGACTGTAAATGCCCCGGATGCCGAGCCAAGCCCTAGAGATGCGGGTGAGCGTGTGCCCAGTGAGCCGAAAACCAGGAGGTGGGAGATGATGGGGCATATCCTAGGTTATAGCATCTGGGCCCCTGAGGTCAAGGTGATTCACTGTGAGTATCAAGAGAAGACAAGAAGAGATGAGCTGGGGCTGGGCGGGGGAGGCACGTCAGTCTCCTGGGAGGACAGGACCCTTGAGAGGCCTTGGGGAGAACATCCAGATGCTCCAGCGCTGAGACAAGCAGGGAGAGGGTGAGAGAGCTTATGGCTCACACAGCAGCCGCTGCTGTTGGCAGAAGCTCTCCTGGCTGTGGGTGCTTGGGGTGAGGGGTTGAGGGGGTGTCTAAGCTGGGGGGGGGTGCCATGTGAGCCTCAGAGCCATGGGGCTGAGGGGTCCCACCCGTGCTATCCTCCTTCCTGCCCCTCTCCCCTCCTAGTCTGAGTGATCTCTGGTAACCAAGCAGGAGGCAGTCCAGCTACCTCACAGGGGAAAATAGGATTGAAGCCTTTCTTAGGTGCAGCAATTTACCTAAAGCCTCTGGGCCACCAACCCCCTGCAGTGCAGAGTCGTGGGAAAGACCGGGAGGAAAGGACCAGCTCCGAAGCCCTTCACCTCGGCGCGTGAGCAGAGCCGCGACTTACCTGGCCGGGTGAGTAGCAGGGAGGACGAGGCACCGTCAGCCGGCAAGGGCACCGCTCGGTTCCGTGGCTCAGTCAGGTGAACCGCGGAAACCCAGAACCCGGCGGGCTGCCGGCGATCCCGCAGCCAAGGCCTGGAGCGCCCCCTGCGGGGGGCCGAGAACACCGCAAGCAGGGTGGCGCGGGGCGAGGAGGCCGGTGGTGGGAGCTCCAGCCCCGCCCGTGGAGCCGGGGGCGCCCCCAGCCCACCTGCGCTAGGGCACCCCGCCCGGGGGAGGAGGGGCGGGAGTCCGAGGCGGGTCGGATTCCCAGCCAGCACTCTCCTCACAGGAGGCGGCCCATTATCCGGCGTCGTTAAAGAGCAATTAGATGGAAATTAAGCCGAGAACAAGTATTGATTATCTCATTAAGGCCGGGGGAGCCCGCTCTGTCGGTGAGAGTTTACCGCCGCTCACCCCATTATCTGCAAGGTGAAAGCCTGCGGTCATCAAAACCCACTGATGTATCGATCTTACCCCTATCCCCAAACCCAGTCCGGGGCCCTCCCACTGGGTCCCACCTTTAGAGAGGTGACACGGGGTGGGGGGGTGACAGGTGAAGGAAGATCTCAGGTCCCCACTGTCTGGATCTTAGCACTTCCTCTGAGGTTCCTTTCATTTTCTTCTTCTAAAGCATTATTTTCCCCGATGCTAGGGTGGGTGAGGGGGCGCGAGACCAAAGATAGTTCATATCTCTCTAGGGCGGTAAGGGGGAATCCCCTAGTTTTTACATCCATGGAAGATAAAATAAAGTTGAAACTTAACCGCAAGTATTTGCCCCTGTGGGCACAGTGTTTAGGGCATCCCTGGGCCCCAAACTCCTTACCCTGCAGGGAGGGGGAAAAAACCTAGCTCTGGATCACCATCTCCAAAGGAGGAGATACCTTGGACGGCTCCCAAGGCCCCCAAGTCCTAGGAACCTCTGAATTCAGAAGGGGCTTCCCCAGGGTCCCAGATGATGTGACCTTTGGAGAAAAATCACAGTGTTTTAGAAAAGTTTTTTTCATCCTAGTTTTGCTTCTAGCTAGCTAGAGGCAAGTCACTTGCCTGTTTAGGCCACAGAGTCCTTACAAGAATAGGGTTGGAAGAGCTCTAAAGCTTCTGTACCCTCAGACACAACAATCTGTCAGACAAAGTGCTGAGCTCAGGCTGGCAGGCCCCAGGGGTGCAGCCAGCCGTGTCCCCAGCCCTTGCCTGCCCCCAGGAGTTTATGCCCTCAAGGGGAAGAAGACATTGAACAGATAATCATGGAAATAATTAATAAGTTACCATTGCAATGTAAGTGAGAAGGGAGAGCGCAGGTGCTATGAGGCTGTTTAAGAACGGAGCGAAGGGAGCTTGCACAGAAACCAGATGTTTCAGTAAATACACAGAGATTGCCTGTTGCCCACTAACTCATTCAACAGACAATTACTGAACCTGCTCCAGAGCCCATGGTGAGCAAAACGATGGTCCCTTCAGAGCCCATGGTGAGCAAAACGATGGTCCCTTCTCTCTGGAGCCCACAGCCAAGTGAGGGTGACAGATATTCATGATATAACCACAAATAAAGGCAGGAACACACATATGGTACATATTCTGAAAAATATGACGGAGCAATGAGAAAGAATGAGGAGGAATCGACTCGGGAAAGAGAGGGTCAAGGAAGCCTCTCTGAGAAAGCAATAATCCGTCCATCATTTAAGATCAGAAGTCCTTCGATCGAGTCTCTGGGAAAGCTGGGGGAGTCTCCTGGAGAGGGCGCACCGTCCTCCCCAACTCGCCTTGCCTTGGAGGGCGCCCAGGGCAGAGACAGCGCAGAGAACAGGGTTCGGGTCTCTGACACTCCCGACCCTATTGTGGGGCTCACCTGAGAGAGTTCCAGGTAAGCCCAGGGGAAGAGGGGAAGAAGGCGGAGGGGTGGGGGGGGGGAGTGGAGAGGGGGATGGCGGCGGCAGGTGGTACGCCCGGCGCTCACCAAGTTGGCGCGAGCCGAGCGTGCGGCGCTGCTGCGGTATCTGGGCTCCTCTCCCTGCCCCGGAGCCGGGCAACTATTAATCTTGGTTGACGGTTTCTAATGTCCTAATTGGAAAGTGGGGAGAGCGGCCCAGTCCGCCCTAAAGGTAGAAGCGGCTAATGGGCCTCTTCATCACCGCCAGGAGCGGGTCCCTGGCGGAGCGCGAGGGGCGCTGCAGCAGGTGAGACGCGGAGCTGGCGGAGGCCCTTAATGAAGCCGCGGGGCCCGGGCGGCCCGAGCTCCCCCGAGCTAGGCGGTTGCGGGGGCGAAAGGACGGTGAGCTCCGCCGCGCGCGGGGGCTCACCTGGGCGCCCTCCGCCTGAGGAGGCCTCCTGGGGGCGCGTGCGGGGGTGGGGTGGGGGTGCTGGGTTAGACCTGAGTAGATACGGATCTTTTCAGAGGTGACAGGAGTTGGATGGGATGTGGGAGGGAGAGGGGATCGCCCTGCAATAAGCGAGGCCCGGGCTCAAAGTGGGCGCTCTGCAATGTTGTGGGTGGGCCCGACGCGTGCAGGGCGGAGATGTTAGAAACAAGTGTGCCTTCGCAGGCTTCCTGGGCCCTAATGCCTCCAGAGCGCCTTGTCTTTTCGTAGCCGCGCTCCTGCCCCTCTGAGACTCAGTTTCCCTTCTGGAGCGGGTTTGGAATCTCCCAAGCCCTCCGCCTCTCATGTCCGTCCCCCCTCCCCGCCCCTTCCAGGATATCATAGCGGGACCTTCAGCCAAGCTAGTCCCGCCAATCCAGTTCCTCTCACCCACCCCCTTGTGGCCCAAACCGTCAGGGGTGAGGGGTGGGGGTGGCGCTTGGGCCCACCCAGCCGGATTGGCGCCGCTCTTCCCCTCCCCTGGGAACCGCTGCGTCCTGGAGCCGTGGCTTCTCTGCGGGTTTCGCTGTCTCTCCCTCGCTGTCAGCCTCTCTCCCGCCCCCTTCTCCCTCCAGCCGCCTCAGAAATATATTGTATTCTCACCTAATCCTGTTCAATTACAGCATAATAAAACACATAATAAAAACCTAATTCATTTTTCTCCCTCACCGCCCCCCCCCAATCTCCCGGCATCTTCTTGCTCGGGATTAAAAATTTGTCTTCATGCTTGTGGCACCGCAGTCCCGGCGCGTCCACATCTTTAATGTATGAGCCCGAGAGCTAGGGACCCGCCAGTTCCGTCGTCTTCGCTCAAGGAAGGCGTCCGCTAGTCACCTGAGGATGCGGGTGGGGAAGGAGGGAAGAAGCGTAGACGTGAGTGGGGTCCCATTGGCAGCCACCCCTCCCTTCCACCGGATGGCTTGGGGCTCAAAGCCCCCCAGATTTCCAGTGGCGAGGCGATAGCCTGTCGGTCCGAGCCACAGGACCCAGTGTGGCCTCCAGGGGGCGCAGCCTGGGGCAGGTCTCGGGGTGGAGTTTACTGCAGAGACTTGGCTACCCCATGCCGCCCGGTCCCCTGATGCAAGGCAGAGCCAGGCGGGGAGGGACCCCAGTGTCCTTAGCCTCCATTCTCTCCTTTGCTTCTGATCTCAGCTGGCCCGGCCAACCCGCTTCTGGCTTCTAAATTCCCACCACCATCTGCAGTCCCTAGTGACTCTCTACCACCCTCTGATAACATTGTGAATAACCTGGATCCCTGAAACAAGGTTAAAACTTCCCACAAGCATTATTATGAATTCAATAAGAGAAAATTTCCTACAAAGGCACAGTGCCTGGAGTTTACAGAGGGCAGCTCTGAGACCCAATACACCCCAGTGATATTCCCTCATGCCTTCATTTCTTCCCTCATGCATTTAGGGCAAGGGGTCCCAACTTTCTAGAATTATAGAACCCTTAGTTTTCTAGTAATTTTTTTTAAATATTCTATTTATTTATTTGACAGAGAGAGATCACAAGCAGGGAGAGAACCAGGCAGAGAGAGAGGAGGAAGCAGGCTCCCCGCTAAGTGGAGAGCCCGATGCGGGGCTCGATCCCAGGACACTGGGATCATGACCTGAGCCGAAGGCAGAGGCTTTAACCCACTGAGCCACCCAGGCGCCCCAGTTTTCTAGTAATTTTTTAAGAGTCTTTTTTTAAAAGATTTTATTTATTCATTTGACAGACAGAGATCACAAGTAGGCAGAGAGACAAGCAGAGAGAGAAGTGGAAGCAGGCTCCCCGCCAAGCAGAGAGCCTGATGCAAGGCTTGATCCCAGGATGCTGGGATCATGACCTGAGCTGAAGGCAGAGGCTTTAACCCACTGAGCCACCCAGGCACCCCTCTAGTAATTAAAAAAAAAAATTTAAATGATTTTTATTATTTATTTATTTATTTGACAGAGAGAGATATCACAAGTAGGCAGAGAAGTAGGCAGAGAGAGAGGGGGAAGCAGGCTCCCTGCTGAGCAGAGAGCTGACGGGTAGGAGCAGAACCCTGAGACCATGACCTGAGCCAAAGGCGGAGGCTTAACCCATTGAGCCACCCAGGCACCCCTAGTAATTTTTTCACAGTACCCTAGGCCAAAAGAAATATCTAGTAGTTCCCTGTAGATACTTAGGTCCAAGCAATTTAAGGACATATTTATGGTCTAAGTCCTTTGTACTCTTTTGAAAAATGAATACCCATATGGGGGAATAAAAAATATATTTTTTAAAGATTTTATTTATTTATTTGAGAGAGAGAGTGAGTGGGAGGGAGAGGGAGAGAGAATCTGAAGCAGACTCTGTGCTGAGCGCAGAGCACAATGTGGGGCTTGATCCCACAAGAGTATGACCTGAGCTTGAACCAAGAGTCAAGAGTCAGGTATTTTTTTATGTAATTCTTTTTATTATTATTATCATTATCATTATTACTTTCAAGTAGGCTCTGCACCCAATGTGGGGCTTGAACTCACCACCCCAAGATCAAGATTTGCGTGTGCTACCTACTGAGCCAACCAGGTGCCCCCCCCTTTTATGTAATTCTTAACCTTTGTTAGTTACTGATTGGATGTTGAGTATGCTGAGATCTGCATAATTTCTCAAAGCTTAGAATCAGCTTGGCTACTGCCATCCTCATTGCCTGTGCCACATTAATTCTTTTTGTCACAACAACCATCAAAAATCCAGTTTTGTGGGGTTCCTGGGTGGCTCAGTGGGTTAAAGCCTCTGCTTTCGGCTCAGGTCATGATCCCGGGGTCCTGGGATCGAGCCCCGCAAGCGGGGAGCCTGCTTCCCTTCCTTTCTTTGCCTGCCTCTCTGCCTACTTGTGATCTCTGTCAAATAAATAAGTAAAATCTTAAAAAAAAATCCAGTTTTGCAAAGACATTGAAAATAATGCAGCACAATCTAGTTTTGGAACCGTGAACTGGATTTTGTAGTTTGTGCAATGTCCAGATGTGGAATATTGCTGGGTTCCTCTTGAAAACAGAAAATGTCCTTCAGCAGTCCTGCAAATTCATTGTGACACTCTGGGATGCCTCCATACACAGTTTGGAAACCACAGATTTAGGGAGTCTGCCTGTTTCCTTTACACAACAAACCTCTTTAAAGGTCTTGGAAAGTTTAGGACAATTGAATGGAAGTCATCTGACTCAGCCAAAGGAAAAGAACCTGAATTTCATCCACACCTCAGGATCAGGTATAAGCAGGGGAGTCTGACAGCTTGAGGGTTTAGGTTTTGGAAGCCAGCTTGCAGAAATGGGGTCTTGAAAGAAAATCACTAGCAGTGAGGAGCAAGTCCAACCAGGAAGAGCCAGGCTCAGCAGAAGGCCTGACTATCATAAAAAGGAATACTTTTAGGTAGATTGCAGGGGGATGCTTAATCTTACATCACAACTACCCAGCACCTCCCCACCCCATCATGCCTTGGTGCTCTGGAAAACAGGCCATGAAAATAAAACCATATGGCCAGAGGCCCAAGCAACTCTACTGTGGGACCACTCGATGGGAACTGGACAAGAGTAAGGTGAAGATGTCTCCTTTCCAGTATGCCTTAAATGATGGCAGCTCAGTGCCAACCCCAAGAAGCTATAGAGGTAGAGAGAGGGTAGGTCAGCACCACAGGCCACAAACTGCCACAGGAAAGAGGCATTGACATGGTGCAGAGAAACAGACAACAGAGGGGAAGACAGTGGCTCTGATTACATGTGAAACACTCTCCCTCACCCCCTTTCATTTGGGGCTCCTGGAGAGACACAGAAGAGATGGGGCTGAGCTCCTCCTCTCCCTGGCCATCATATGTAGGGACATTTCTAGGGACAGCTTCACTTTGCCTGAGGGACTTTTCAAGCCCCCAGGTTCTTTTTTTTTTTTTTTTTAAGATTTTATTTATTTATTTGACAGACAGAGATCACACAAGCAGGCAGGGGAGAAGCAGGCTCCCTGCCAAGCAGAGAGCCCGATGCGGATTCGATCCCAGGACCCTGGGATCATGACCCAAGCCGAAGGCAGCGACTTAACCCACTGAGCCACCCAGGCGTCCCAAGGTTCTTTTTTTTTTTTTAAGATTTTATTTATTTATTTGACAGAGAGATCACAAGCAGGCAGAGAGGCAGGCAGAAAGAGAGGGGGAAGCAGGCTCCCCACTAAGTACAGAGCCTGATGCAGAGCTCCATCCCAGGACCCCAAGATCATGACCTGAGCGGAAAGCAGAGGCTTAACCCACTGAACCACCCAGGCGCCCCTGGCCCCCAGGTTCCGATCAACCTCCCTCGGAGGAGACTCTCCCATTCTCCAGGTTGAATGTCACTAAAAACGTGAGCCACTGTTTCCTTTGTAAATATGTGACATATTTTAGGTTCTGAGGAGTAAAACAGATTGAGAACCACTGCGTTAGTGATCTTACCGAGGACCAATCTATGAGTGGGGTTTAGGGCGCTTTGCTTTCCATTCATTTATTCAGCAGACTTGAGTGTTGAGTACTTACTGTGAATCGGGCAGCATTATAGGTGTTGCAGGCATGCAAAAGTGAAGATATGGGCTGTTGTTTAATGGCTATAGAGTTTCAGATGTGCAAGAAGAAAAAGTTACGAAGATCGGTTTCCCAACAATGTGACTATACTTAACACTAGTGACTTGTACATTAATAAACAGTTATGATGGTAAATTTTGTGTTCTGTGTTTTTCACATTAAAAAAAATATATTTTATTTATTTATTTGACAGACAGAAATCACAAGTAGGCAAAGAGGCAGCGGGAGGCAGGCTCCCTGCCCAGCAGAGAGCCCGATAGGGGCTCGATCCCAGGACCCTAGGATCATGACCTGAGCTGAAGGCAGAGGCTTTAACCCACTGAGCCACCCAGGCACCCCTCCGCAATTTTTTTTAAAGGTAAGATATGGTGCCAGCCCTCAGGGGAGGTTTCATTTAAGCTGTAGAGAACTACAGATGCATGGGACCAGTAATAACACATCGTGTATTAAATATCAATCATGGCAATTCCCAGTTCACAGTAATTGCCCTACTCCCCAGTCATAGAGGTAGAGCTGAACCAATGATGTCCAATGTCCTTGTAACTTGACCCTGACCTCTGGCCACCTCCTAGGAGGAGACCACTGATCTAACCTGCACAAATTTCTGAAACTTGAATGGGAGATCAGAAACTGGAGCTGCTGAAGCTGCTACCTGAATGAGGGTGTCTACAAACTCCAGTTGCTGAGGCCCCAGAGCTGCCCAGCTTCCCGCTCTTTGCAAAGCCAGGCAGGCTAGTGCTGCCTCTGGTTCTGAGAGCTGCTGTGTAGTCCTTCCAATACATCTCTGTTGACTGGAGCTAGCCACAATCACTGTTGTTTTCCACAAAATAACTTGAATTAAAATCCAAACCAGAAGTGCTTCTTCTGGGAAATCAAAGTTGCAGTTGATTGAGGACTTGCTGGTGATAAGAGAAGGGAGATCTTTAGTCAGGAAATAATATAGGTGGTTGATTGGTTAGTTCATAGATTTACACAGCAAATTCTTGTTCCATAAGCAAACACCTTACCTTGAAGGAACTGCTTGTGGCTTGTTAACAGGAGCCGGTTACTCTCCTATTGGATGTATGGGGTCACAGGAGGAGGAAGGGGCTTTGTGTGTGGCCCACGATATGCAGGGTTCCTCCCCAGTTGCAAAACTTTGCTAAGATTAGAGGAAGAAAGGGAAGCAGGAGGAGGCTGGGACGCAAAGCTGGGGACTGCATTTGTCCCTCTGGCAGCCTGAGTTGGGACGACAGCCGGGGAGGTAAAAGGTGTGTATATTTAGAAAGAGAGGGGGGAGCTGCCCAAGGAAGCTCCCTTGGAGGGAATGATGCAACCCGATCAAGATCCCTCCATAATTCCTAGCAAAAGAATGCATCTGCATCGGGGGCCGGGGGCCAAGATCGCTGACAGGGAGATTGACGTGGAATGGAGGGGATGGAGAGAGGCTTAATGACTGCTGGGCACAGGCTGCGTCCCTGCAGATGGGAAGGGCCTCGGTTCACCCAACAGGCCATTTCTACCCGGCTTCGGCCACAGAGCCACTCTTAGCAGAGTTCAATAAACGTTTCCTGAACTGTGGGAGGCAGGTGCAAGAGGCAGGGCCGATAGCCTCGTAAGCCGCGAAAAAACCCAGGCTTGGGACCTAAGGAGGGAGAGGCCTCACGCGATTCCTCGAAAACCTCGCGCATTTCCGGGCAGGAAGTCAAGGGGCGGGCGCCGAGGTGCTGGTGGGCTTTGAAACTGGAAAGGAGGGAGGAGATTTGGCGGATTTAAGGGTCCGGGACCGAGGTCACCGGGAAAGCGGATCTGAGCTCCCCGCTCAGACCCGGAAGATGAATCTCATTCCGGGCCAGCGACGATTAAAGCCGTTGCCTGGGAAACGGAAAGGAGGTGGAGCCGAGCCCGACTTTGACAGGGGCCAGAGCAGGGGCGGGACTCTGCACCGACTGGCTTTGCCTCGGGGGCGTGGCTACCTATGACTGACAGGCACCCACCCACCCCCAGGGCGGGGCTGGCTTGAGACCGACAGCTGGACTGAGGAAATGGGGCTTTGGCTGTGATTCGTAGGGCACCGCGAGGGATCAGGGGACTAGCCTAGTCTGGCTGGCATGCGCCCATAGGGCCGGAGCTGAAACTGGCCCTCACCACTGCCCCTAAGACGCCGGCCTCAGTGACCCTAGAAAAGAGTAGGGGACCCTAGAAGAGAGCAGGATATACTCACTTGGCCCCCTCCCTCTGGCCAGGCTAAGCCAGACGGGAGCCCTTTTTCCTCCTTAGAGCATGGGCTGGGAGAGAGAAAGGGTTGTGGTCTTCATAATGGGCAAGGTGGGGGCTCTGGAGCAGATGAGGCCAGGCCAGGGAAAGAAGACTGGGAGGAAGACCAAGGACGCAGATAGAGGCTCCCAAAGAAGGGTCCCAGAGTCTGAGCAGGAGGAGGAGAAAGGGAGGCCCCAAAATGGGGGAGATTACTTTCCAGTGAGAAAAGGGGTACCTCTGCCCCAATGCTGACTTCTGAGGAAAAAGTCCAAGAGTCTGGAGGCGGTCTGGAAAAGGCACCTGGCTAGGCTTTGCCCCCAGAGAGCCAGCCTGTGAAGTGAGCTGAAAGCTAACTTTTGCTCTGAGAAGCAGGTGTGGAACTAGGAAGGAAAGATGGCAAGAGAGCCTTCCTTCCTAACTGTACCCCCCTGGTGCCTTGGCCCGGTCTTCTCTCTGATATGGTTTGGTGTTATCTGCAGAGCATAAATAAGTACGTTATAAAATGTTCTTAGTGATTTTAACAGAGATTCCTGCACCTCACTCCCCAAGTAGGTTTATTTTACATGGATTTTCCAGTAAAAGTTCAAGGCCCCTTTTCATGAGGATTACCAAGGGCCAAAACTGTACCTGCAGACAGACAGAGGCTTGTAGAGTTGACCCAGGGCCGCATGGGCTTAGTGGGAGGCACCACTTAAGATGGGCAGAACAAGATGGAATTGAAACGTGTTTTCTAAATGTCACCCCATATTAAAAAAACATTTTTTTTAAAGTAAGGTCTGCATCCAAGGTGGGGCTTGAATTCATGACTCCAAGACCAGGAGTCGCATGCTGGACTGACTGAGCCAGCTAGGGGCCCCTTCTAAATGTTGCCACAAATTTAATCAAGAATAAGATGAGTCGCCCTGGGGACTCAGTCGGTTAAGCAGCCTCTGCCTTCTGCTCAGGTCATGATCTCAGGGTCCTGGGATCTAGCCCTGCTTGGGGCTCTCTGCTTAGTGGGGAGTGTGCTTCTCCCTCTCCCTCTTTCTCCCTCCTATTCATGTTCTCTCTCTCACTCTCTCAAATAAATAAATAAAATATTAAAGAACAGGAATCTTTGCTCAAGCTCCTTCAGCTATAAACCCCTCAACTCTTCGGTGGCTTTAGTAAAAGATCTGAGTACACTGTGGGCCTTAGTTTTGCCGGCCTGTAACCAAACTGGGCCCAGGGAAGAGATGCCCTGAAATGTCAAAGGGACCAGGAGAACTATTTCAAGTTTGGCTGGGGGCTGGCAGGTCAGGAAGAAGCTTAGCATCACGGCTTCAGAGTCACACGGCTCGGCTCGAATCCTGGTTCCACCACTCCCTAGTTGTGTAGTTGCAGGCAACTTTTTACATGTCTTTAACCTGTGTTTTTGCTAAGCGTGGGTATAACATGTCTGGCCCCACAGTGGGTTGTGAAGATCACAAGAGATAATGGGCTTAAAGCACTGGGCTTTATTAAGCCTGGCACCACACATAGGGCTCAATGAGCAGTGGCTGCTATCACCTCCACTGCCCATATGAGTAAATTTCTATGGCCCAAGAGGCATAAGTGAGCCCAGGCCAAGGTACCAGGTTCACTTCCAGCTGCTGTGGCACCATGCGGCCCTAAAGCTTTTTCCCTAACCCCCTAGTGTGAGAGCTTTGAGCTGACAAAGGGGAAATGAGGGTTACGCCCTGCTTGGAGTAGACAGTGGATTTTATTGTAGATTCATTCCTGTTTATTCTTTTTCATCTTCCAAAGCCAAGACTTAACGGTAAGAGACGCAGCTATAAACTGTTTAATAATAGCTCTCATCATCTGTTCATAGATGTGAACTTTTGGTCTCAGTTTTCCCAGGAAATATAAGGGGGGGGATTACATAAGGAGGGATGGAGGGCCCTGGGATGGGGGAAAGGGGTGTTAACCAGCAAATGGTCTGTGCTAGGCTTGTTCCTGTGTTGTACTGATGGGGTGTCAGGGGTATGGAGGGTGTGCTGGTGCCCTAACTTCTCTCTGATGGAGCTGGACAGGCCTTAGCCCTCTAGCCTTCCTCTCTCCAGAGGCTGCCCTGGGAACCAGAAGCTACCAACCCATGCCAAATGCCTCAAGGGAACCAAGAAGCCCAGAACCTGGGTTGGCCTGCAGGTGTGTGATCAGCCTTCTTAGCAAAGAAGGAAATGGAAGGCATCTACATCCTTTCTAGGGTACTACCCTTCTAGGGTAGTTAGTACTCAGGGTGCCAATGGAGGACTGATTTTCTAATCTCACCGCGCCCTCTGCTGGGAGCTGAAGTTCCTTACAGAAGGGGAAGGAAAAGACTAAGACCTACATTTTGTGGGGAGGGAAGACAAGGCCACAGGCAGGAGGTTGACTCTCCCTGGACCCTCAGGACATGGAATCAAGTGAAGATCAAGAAGTATACAGGTTTTTACTTTATTGAGTAACAATGGCATCATAGTTTTAGTTGCTGGTGGCAGATAGCTGGGAGAGAAGGAAAGTGCTCTTAGAGGATCCCATGGGGGCCTTTACTGTACCACCCACTGCTTTAGCCACAGCTCATGGGAGTTGGAGTCAAGGTCCAGCCCTGTATCCTATGAGTGTACCACCATATATTCCATTCCCAAGCCTACCTCCCCTTTGGACCCCCTACAGATACCCCGGCCCTTCTTCCTCTTGGGAGATGAGGGCAGGAGTAGGGGTAGGAGCAGGACTAAGCCTCAAAAAAGAGCCAAGGTCAGACTTCTGCTGAATGTCTAACAAGAGCCAACAAAACACAAAATGTCCTGTCTTAAGATTGTACACTCAGGGTCTAGTTGCCCTTGGGGGTGTCCTTGTCACATCCACTCAGATACCTGAGCAGGGTAAGCACCATTCCCACAGCTGTGTCCCTCTGTAAGAGGGGGCAGTGGGAGCTCTTAAAGGGGAATGTTTGCTCTGCCTTCACGGCTTTTTGATGTGAGGAAGGAGTTGGGACCCTAGGGCAGAGTCTATGATGTCAGAGCAGACCAAGAACTCTGAAGGTTGTCCCTAAGGATGCCCACACTGCGGTGTGGGGGAGATGGGAAGATGGCAGGGGTGCTACAGGATACTGACACTCCTTTGTTCTCAGAGAGGAGAGAGGATGAACTTATCTATTTCAGGATGTGGGGGATGCCTAAACTGCCTGTCTCCCTTATCCTGTCATGTCTTCCTCTGCCAGCCCAGTTCCCAGGTCACCTTTGGGAACTAGGAACCAGAATTCTGAAGGAGTCAGCCCAGTTTGGGCTGAAGGAGTTGGCCCAGTCTCTGCACTGAGATCCCGTGGCTCCTCCTGCATCTAGAAGGGGCGAGGTGCTGCTAGAAATGACTTGGCCAGTGGAACTGTTGAGGCAGGAAAGTCGTGTAGCCTGGCTGGCTGACAGGTGGCGAGATGCCAAGAGAAGCCAGATAGCAGGACACCCTAGGACAGCTTGTCTGTTCCTAGTTTCCAGAACAGCACGTACACACACACACACACTTACGCACGTGTATCGTGTACGTACACACATAGACAGAGAAGCCCAGCAGAAAGGGATTGTGTGGCCCTGCTCTTTGAAACCAGAAAGGAGAGAAAAAGTCTGAAAGGAGGCACCTCTCTCAGCCCAATGGACTGCTGGTCTCCCAGGCGGCTCCCCCACCCAGACCCCACCCAGTACCAGGCAGATGGGCAAGGGAAGGGGAGGGTGAGGCTCCAGGAAAGCAGCAGCCCGAGGAGGTGAGGGAAGGGGCCAGGGACTGACCCTCCGTCAAAGCCCCTTGTTGTAGTAAACCACTTCGATGTCAGGGTTTTGCTCACGGATCCGAGCTCTCAGCTCTGGCTCCAGCCTGCTCACAGGTAAGGAGCTGCAACAGAACAGCAGAGGTGGGCTGAGTATCCCTGGAACCCAGCCTGCATCAGGCCAAGGGATCACCGCCCTTCCTCCTCCCGGACTGAAAAATCTCCTTCGGCGGCCAGAAGGCCCAGCTCACTATCATTTCCCGGCCCCGGAATAAGTTTAGTGCCTGGCAGGCCAGCCCTCCTCCTGGAACACACTGAAGGACCCTAAGGGCAGCTGCTTCCACAGATATGGAGACCCACTCAGAGCCCCCAGTCCAGCCAGGGAGGCAGCACTTACCTTTTCTGGGGGAACAGGGCACAGCACAAGGGGGTGGCAAATACTAGGCTGGGGAGAAAAGCATTGGAAAGGTTTGTGAAGTTTTGATCTAAGGCTGTTCCCTCCCTGCACCCCATGCCTTCTCTGGAGACAGCCCCTAGGGGTGGAGACTGATTAAAGCCAATGGTGACATTAGGTTCTGGCTGAGTGACGAGCCTCAGGGCAGGGACAGTGAGGGCCAGAATCAGCAGTTAAATGTGCATGAAACTCCTGGATGGTACCAAAAGGTGTATTTCCCTGCTTTCCTCTCACAGACGAAGACTAGAAGTATCTCTTCGACTAAACTCTTGGCCTTCAAGGATGGAGATCACCCTCTAACACACAGCATGCCCTACAAATGTCCCAAGGCCCCCTACCACCCAGATGGATAAATGAATGAGGTACATGAACATCTTAAAATCAATAAATAGGGGCGCCTGGGTGGCTCAGTGGGTTAAAGCCTCTGCCTTCGGCTCAGGTCATGATCCCAGGGTCCTGGGATTGAGCCCCGCATTGGGCTCTCTGCTCAGCAGGAAGCTTGCTTCCCCCCCTCTCTGCCTGCCTCTCTGCCTAGTTGTGATCTCTGTCTGTCGGATAAATAAATAAAATCTTTAAAAAAATCAATAAATATCCACCACACCCACCGTGAAAAGGACACTCTCACACACCCTAGCTGAGTCTCCGCACACTTACCAGAAGCCCACCAGTCCCACCTGCAGGGGAGCCCCCAGCCAGGGGCGACGCTGTGGGGAGACAGAGACAGTGGAATGGTTTGCATCCCCTCCTCCCATCCTCTCAGCCAGGCCTGCGTGCTGACACCCTCCATCATCCATTCTGCCCTCTCTGAATGGGTTCCACACTTCCTCTAATCTTCCACTCACTTCCTCCTGGCCCAGTGGCCTGCATGAACCTGTCCCTTCTCGATTCACTCCAGCCACAGGGACCACCATTCTGTTCCCCACAAAGGGCACAGTTGGAGCTCAATACTTGTGAATAAAAGATTCATTGAATGAGCTTGTATTCCTGTGTCCCGCTTCTCTGTTCTGTTTGTGCACGTGTGAGCCCGCCTGTGTGTCTACTGTTGT
>ML100233.1:0-12449 GCA_003697995.1 Taxidea taxus jeffersonii
TTTCTTCTCTGATCTTTATTATTTCTCTTCTACTAGGTTTAGGCTTTCTTTGTTGTTCTTTCTCCAGCTGCAGGTAGGTTGTGTATTTGAGTATTCCAGCTGTAGGTAGGGTTGTGTATTTGTAGCTGTGGGGTTAGGTTGTGTATTTGAGACCCTTCTTGTTTCTAGAGAAAACTTGTATTATTATATACTTTTCTCTCAGGACCACCTTTGCTGTATTTTGAACAGTTGTGTTTTCATTTTAATTTGTTTCCATGATTTTTTAAATTATTCTTTAATTTCCTGGTTGACCCACTAATTCTTTGGTAAGATGGCCTTTAGCCTCCATGTATTTGAGTTATTTCCAACTTTCCTCTTGTGATTGAGTTCTAGCTTCAGAGAATTGTGGTCTGAAAACATGCAAGGAATGATCCCAATCTTTTGGTTCTGCCTAAGACCTGATTCGTGACCCATGATGTGATCTATTCTGAAAAATGTTCCACGTGCACAAGAGAAGATGGTATATTCTGTTGCTTTGGGATGGAATGTTCTGAATATGTCTGTAATGTCTATCTGGTCCAATGTGTCATTTAAGACTTTTATTTCTTTGTTGATCTTTTGTTTAGATGATCTGTCCATTTCAATGAAGGGACTGTTAAAGTCCCCTACTATCATTGTATTATTGTCAATGTGTTTCTTTGATTTTGTTATTAATTGGTTTATATAGTTGGCTGTTCCCATCTTAGCGGCATAGATATTTAAAATTGTTAGATCTTCTTGTTGGACAGACCCTTTAAGTACGATATAGTGTCCCTCCTCATATCTTATTATAGTCTTTGGGTTAACATTGGATTTGTTTGATATAAGGTTTGCCACTCCAGCTTTCTTTTGATGTCCATTAGCATGGATAATAGTTTTCCACCTCCTCAATTTAAATTTGGAGTGGTTTTGGTCTAAAATTAGTTTCTTGCAGACAGCATATCAATGGGTCTTTTGTTTGTTTGTTTGTTTAAATCCATTCTGATACCCTGTGTCTTTTTGGTTGGGACTTTTAGCCCATTTGCATTCAGGGTAATCATTGAAAAATATGAATTTAGTGCTATTGTATTGCCTGCAAGATGACTGTTACTGTATATTATCTCTATTCCATTCTGGTCTGTTACTTTTAGGCTCTCTCTTTGCTTAGAGGGCCCCTTTCAATATTTGCTTTAGGGCTGGCTTGGTGTTTGCAAATTCATTTAGTTTTTGTTTGTTCTGGAAGCTTTTTATCTCTCCTATTTTCAATGACAGCCTTGCCAGATATAGTATTCTTGGTTGCAAACTTTTCTCGCTTAGTGTTCTGAATATATCATGCCCATCCTTTCTGGCCACCAGGGCTCTGTGGATAGATCTGCTGCCAGTCTAATACTTCTACCATTGTATGTTACATATCTTTTGTCCTGAACTGCTTTCAGGATTTTCTCTTTGTCTCTGAGAATTGTAAGTTTTACTATTAGATGATGGGGTGTTGACCTATCTTTTATTGATTTTGATGGGGATTCTCTGTGCCTCTTGTTTCTGATGTTTGTTCCCTCTACCAAATTTGGGAAATTCTCTGCTATAACTTGTTTTAAAATACATTCTGCCCCCCATCTCTTTCTTCTTCTTCTGAGATCCCAATTACTCTAA
The DNA here is from genome assembly GCA_003697995.1 of Taxidea taxus jeffersonii. NCBI lineage: Eukaryota > Metazoa > Chordata > Mammalia > Carnivora > Mustelidae > Taxidea > Taxidea taxus. The sequence continues at coordinate 1,648 of ML100233.1, forward strand.
TATTGTTTCATCTTATGGTATCACTTATCTCTCAAGTTCTCCCCTCATGATCCAAGAGTTGTTTATTTCTCTTTTTCTCCTCTTCTTTATTATCCATCATTTGGTCTTCTGTGTTACTAATTTTCTCTTCTGCCTCATTTATCCTAGCAGTAAGAGCCTCCATTTCTTATTGCACCTCATTAATAGCTTTTTTTAGTTTAACTTGGTTAGATTTTATTTCTTTTATTTCTCCAGAAAGGGATTCTCTAGTATCATCTATGATTTTTTAAAGCCCAGCTAGCATCCTGATAATTGTGATTCTGAACTCTGGTTCTGACATCTTACTATTGTCTGTAGTGATAAGGTCTCCAACATCAGTACTGCCTCTCGTTCTTTTTTGGGGGGTGAGTTTTTCTGCCTCGTCATTTTTTCCAGAATACGATAGATGAATGAAAGAACAAAATGCTAAAAGGATAAAAATGACCCCAGAAATGTATACATTAACTAAATCAGAAGAGACCCAAAACCAAGGGAAGAAGAAAGGGAAAAATATATGATTAGGCTTCCTGAGTGCAGGAGAGCTCCCTGTTATCAGAGTGTGGAAACCACCTGTAAAGACATTGCTGAGGGGTAGGCTCTCAGTTCAGGGTTACCTTAAATAGCCACACACTCAATTTAGGGTATATTTTGGTCTGTTAGAAGAAACTACCTCCCAAAATTTTAAAGAAAAAAATATATAAAGACATGATGAAAGGATGCAATATGACTGTAGATATGAAAATTAAAAAAAATATTTAAAAAAAAGGAATTGATAAGAAGTTGGTTGAAAAAAGAAAAAAAAAAAAAAAGGAGGGGGAGAGAACATGATCACATGGGAGAGTAGAACAAAGCCATACACTAGATTTAGGGTATATTTTGGTCTGTTAGAAGAAACTGTATCCCAAAATTTTAAAGAAAGAAAACCTTATATGTATACAAAAAATAAGGTTAAATACAATGAAGGAATAGAATATGACTATAGAAATGAAAATTAAAAAAAGATTTTTGATGAGATCAAATAGTTTAAAATAGGAAGGAAGAAAAAATTTAAAAAAAGAAAAAATAATGAAAATCTAAAAAAATATAACTTTGAAGGATGAAAGAATCACAGGAAAAAAAACCATGAATTATATGTGTTGTATTCCCCTAGCACTGTTTTTTTGCAGTTCTCATTGATCAATAAACTTAATCTTGGATGGATGTTCTTGCTGATCTTCTGGGAGGGGCATCTTGCAGTGATACTCAAATGTCTATGCCCAAGGTGGAATTGCACTGACCTTGCCAGGGTCAGGCTAAGAAATCTGTTTGGGTTTGCTCTCAGTAGCTTTTGTTCCCTGAAACCTTTCCATAAAGTTTTGGAGAATGAGAATGAAAATGGCTACCTTCCAATTTCCAGCCCTAGAGGAGCTGAGACCTCAGGACCCCCCTCATCAGTGAACCCTCAGAGAAAAGCTGTCACACCTGTCTTCCTGGTCTCTGGCCACACTCCAAGCTCACCCATCCTGTGACCAATCATTTCTACTTCGGCACATGGCCCCGTTTGGAGTCTTCAATCCCAGTAGGTTCTTGCAGTGTGCTCCTACACCACTCCTCCTGGTAGAGGAAGGGATGGGGGTCTCCCCAGACCTGCCATTTATGGGGTCCCTGCTCTAAGAGTAGTGTCCCAACTGTACCTCAGATGACAGTTTAAAGTAACCCTGAGCTGAAATCCTATTCCTCAGCTCTGTCTTTACAGTGGCTTCCCCACTCTGATACCAGGGAGCTCTCCTTCACTCAGGCACCCCCAGTCTTTATGTGACCCCAAGTATCCTGAGGCCACACTGTCCCAGTGAGGGCTCCACCCTCTGCTTAGACTTTGGAGAGATGTCCCTCAGTGGGGCAAACTCCTAAAAGTTCTGATTTTGAGCTCTCCTGCTCTATCCCTTTCCAGGAGACAACCCCTCACCCTGCAGTTTATATTCCCATATATCACATTAGATTCACTTCTCTGCATGTCCTACCTTCCAGAAAGTAGTTGCTTTTCTGTTCATAGAATTGCTGCTATTCTCTTTGATCTCCTGTTGAGTTTGTAGGTGTTCCAAATGGCTTCATAACTATCTATCTGAATTCCTGGGACCAGATGAAATTTATGTCTCCTCCTCCTCCTCCACCTTGGTCCACCAATCTCAATTTAATTTACTCTTTTATACAACCATGAGTCATGAAAGAGTTTGAAGAGTGATGTGACATCATACTGTTTCAAGGATATTGCCTTGGTAGCAGTGTGGAGAATAGGTTAGATATCTAAGAATAAATGTACTATAGCCCCTTAAATGAGCATTAAAACGAATTTGCTTCAAAATGAGCTTTTCCATTATCAATAGCAGGTTTTTAAAAATTCAGCTTTTAATGAAAATATGCAATCACCCACTTAAACACCAGGAAAGCTTAAAATCATGCTGTTATATTGGGTGATTGACATTAAGGAGGGCACTTGCACAATTTGCTTCTAAAAAGGAGTACCTTGTTGTTCTAAAGGCAGATCTCCTAGGGTTCAGAGAGAAGGATCAAAAGGGATAGTACCACCTTTAAGATTTTGAAGTAATAGGTTACTAATTAGCATCTCCCAAATACATACCCCAAATACAGACACACACACATACACACACATGGAAATAAGGGAAATAATAGAATCTACTAAGCTATGGTTCCCAAGAGAATAATCAACCTGAAGGATATGTGAATTCCTGACACTGTTCTGGTTAAGAAAGATGGGTGAATTACAGACATCACAGCAGCTCAGTGTGAACCACCATGCTTGGAAAAGTGGTTTTAGTGTTAATATTCATTCATGGGAAAGGAAGAGAGGGATACTGTTGACACTGATATTTTTTGTTTATACACGAATAAACTTTATTCCCTGGGCCTTTTGAAAAGTTAAGCTTTTGTGAACAAATCTATTAGGTATGAAGGAAAAGGGCATAAACTGGAATTAAGAGCTAACATCTCTAGTATGCTAATTCTGTATTCAGGAAGAAGAATGTTTTGTTTTGTTTTTAACTCATATATAAGGATGCATTTTGTATGCTTTTATTTTTATAGAAGTTAAGATTATTTCTTCCAAGAAAACTTCTTATATTATTATTAATTCACAAAATAAGAACAGTGTGAAAAGTTTTCAGATATGGACTGTGATGCCCATTCTACTTCTATAATCATTTTGATTTAAAACAGTAGTTTTCTTGTACCACATAATAGCAGGTCAACCTGAAAAGCTAGGATCTTAGAGAAAGATTTCAGAAAATGTCTCTTTATATTTAGTTAACCAAAATTAAAGTTGCTTCCAAGTGCTATTTTAATTCTTCAACCCTAGGGCTGATAAGTCTTCTAATGGGAGAAAAACAAACAAACAAACAAACAGGACAGCTTACAGAACTCATTTTCTACCTTCTTGACTTACCACACACTACATTGTCTTTGCACTGGCCTCCCATAGCACAGACCATTGTAAAAAACAGACCCTCAACAAAGGAAACATTTGATCTTCAGCCAGTGAGTACTATTGAAGTTTTAATTGAAGTGAGTACTTTATGTTTAAGGTTAGTTTTATGAACTTTTGCCAAATTTGTTATCACAATTTAATCCTTTTTTTTGCCATCAATATTGACTCCTTGGTGTCCCAATATGACGAATGCTGCTGTTTCAGAGCCTAAGTCATGGCAATACGTCTTGAACAAGCCTCTTTTTTGCCCTTGCGTCCGTTTCCTCAGCTACAAAATGAGACTGATAATTGCTGGTTGGCTCTGAAAAAAGTTGTTTAAAAATGGATAAGTCATGACTCATTTAAAAAACATATACATACCCTTGTAACCATACACTGCTATAATGATTCTTAATAATTACTGTTTAGTGTATACAATATGTGGTAGAGACAATTTAAAATTATGTTAATAACTTAGAATTTCAGCACTGAATTATCTCAACTCTAGAACCATCTGTCCATTCTGCACAATCCACTGACCTAGCTTCTGGAATCCAGCAGAGCTGTGAACCTGTATTCACAACAAATGGGAGCTATGTGTTTGCAGCTTGTCATACTCTGTTTTGAATCTTCCTCCCCAAATCTAATTGTTCCAAAGATACTGTCAAAGAGCTAAATTGCCTTATTTTTCTTCCCTCCTCCCTGGTTTGTGAGGTGCTGAGCAGTAATTCTGAGCCTAAGGGTAGGCAGCCAGAAACCTGAGATAAGCTACAGCCATATATGGGTAAAAAAAAAATTTGGTATTCACTGCGTTTTACTATAACTACACAATTCTTGTTTTGCAGTCATCAATCTATAAAGAAAAGAAATTAGCTTTCAGAGTGCAGAACTAAATGGAAAGGCAGCTTTTCTTAAGGGGATATTTTTCCTTATTGTCTTTTAATATAATGCTTATTGAAATTACCCTCAAATGGAATGGAATCCCTTAAAACATTATGAAAATTAATGATGAATTAAATGAGAGATCAAATAAAAATTATAATGCTTTGTGAGAAAATACTATATAGTATAAATATGAAGCATTATAGCCATCCATTTAAAAAGCAACACCAATATTAGTTTCAGATGTAAGACTTACTGATTGATCACTTACATACAATACCAGATACTCATCACAACAACTGTTCTCCTAAATATTCATAATTCATTTAACCGATCCACCAACCCCTTCCCTCCCACCGCACCTCCAACAACCCTTATTTGTTCTCTAGAATTAAGAGTATGTTTTAGGGCTTGCCTCTCTCTTTTTTTTCCTTATGTTCATCTGTTATGTTTCTTAAAATCCACATATGAGTAAAATCATATGGTATTTGTCTTTCTCTGACTAACTTATTTCACTTAGCATAATATTCTTTAGCTCCATCTACGTCATTGCAAATAGCAAGATTTCATTCATTTTTATGGCTGAGTAATATTACATTGTGTATATATACCACCTCTTTTTTTTCTTTTTCAATTTTCTATTTAAATTCTAGTTATTTAACATAAGCGTAATTAGTTTCAGGAAAAGAATTTAGTGCTTCATCACTTACATATAATACCCAGTGTTCATTACAAGTGCCCTCCTTAATGCCCACCAGCCATCTAGCCCATCCTCCACCCACCTCCCTCCATCAATCTTCAGTTTGTTCTCTATTGTTAAGAATCTCTTATGGTTTGTTTCCCTCTCTTTTTTCCCTATTCCCATATCTTCATCTGTTTTTTTTTTTTTTCTTAAATTCCACATAGGAATGAAATCATCCAGTATTTGTCTTTCTCTGACTAACATATTTCACTTACCATAACCCTACCCACATCATTGAAAATGGCAATATTTCATTATTTTTAATGGCTGAGTAATATTCCATTGTATATTTATACCACTTCTTTGTCATCCATTCATCAGTCAATGGACATTTGGGCTTTTTCCATAGTTTGGTTATTGTGGACTTTGCTACTATAAACATGGGCATGCATGTACCCCTTCAACTCTGTATTTTTGCATCTTTGGGGTAAATACCTAGTAGTGCAATTGCTGGGTCATGAGGTAGTTCTATTTTTAACTTTTGAGGAAAGTTCGTACTATTTTACAAAATGGTTTCACCAGTTTGTATTCCCACCTACAGTGTAAGAGTGTTCTCCTTTCTCTGCATCGTCACCAACATCTTGTGTTGTTGGTTTTAGCCATTTTGACAGGTGTGAGGTGATATTTCACTATGGTTATTTGTATTTTTCTGATGATGAGTGATGTTGAGCATCTTTTCATGTGTCTATTAGCCATCTGGATGCCTTCTTTGGAAAAATGTGTATTCATGTCTTCTGCCCATTTCTTAACTGGATTGTGTGTGTGTGTGTGTGTGTGTGTGTGTGTGTGTGTGTTGAGCTTTGTAAGTTCTTTACAGATTTTTGGATATGAGTCCTTTACCAGATTTGTCATTTGCAAATATCATACACCATTCCATAGGTTGTCTTTTAGATCAGTTGATTATTTTCTTTGCTCTGAAGATTTTTATCTTGGTGAAGTCCCAGTACTTCATTTTTGTTTTTGTTAACCTTGCTTCTGGTGGCATGTCTAGTAGGAAGTTACTGTAGCCAATGTCAAAGAGGTTTCTGCCTGTGTTCTTTTCTAGGATTTTGACGGTTTCTTCTCTCACATTGAGGCCTTTCACCCATTTGGGATTTATTTTTGTGTATGATGTAAAAAAGTGGCCCACTTTCATTCTTCTTCATTTTGCTCCCCAGTTTCCCCTATACCATCTGTTGAAGAGACTGTCTTTTTAACCTTGGACAGTATTTCCTGATCTGTCAAATTTTAGTTGACCATATAGTTGTGAGTCCATTTCTGGGTTTTCTATTCTGTTCCGTTGATCTATACATCTGTTTTTGTCCCAGGACCATACCATCTTGATCACCACAGCTATGTAATACAGCTTGAAGTCTGGAATTGTGATATCTCCAGGTTTGCTTTTTTTAAAAATTTATTATTTATTTATTAACAGAGAGAGATACACCGAGAGAAGGAACACAAGCTGAGGGGTGGGAAAGGGAGAATTAGACTTCCTACAGAGCAAGGATCCCAATTTAGGGCTTGTTCCCAAGACCCTAGGATCATGACCTGAGCTGAAGTCAGATGTCCAATTCCAATGACTGGGCCACACAAGCACCTAAGCTTTGCTTTCTTTTTCAGGATTGCTTTGGCTATTTGGGTGTCTTTTGGGGTTCCATATAAATTTTAGGTTTGTTTTAGTTCTGTAAAAATGGTGTTATTTTTACCAGAATTCCACTGAATGTGTAGATTGCTTTGAGTAGTAGAGACATTTTAATGATATGGGTTCTTCCAATCCATGAGCATGGGATGTCTTTCTATTTCTTTATGTCACCTTCAGTTTCTTTCATCATTTTTTTTTAAATATTTTTCAGAGTATAGACCTTTTAGTTCTTTGTTTAGGTTTATTCCTAGATATCTTTTGGCTTTTGGTGCAATTGTAAATGGGATTGATTCCTTGATTTCTCTTACTGCTGCTTCATCATTGTTGTATGGAAATACAACAGATTTCTGTATGTTTTTATATCCTGTGACTTTGCTAAAGCTATTATATACCACATCTTCTTTACTCATTCACCAATCAATGGATATTTTGGCTCTTTCCATAATTTGTCTAATGTTGATAATGTTGCTATAAACATCAGGGTGCGTGTATCTTTTCAAATAGGTACTTTTGTGTCTTTGTGTAAATACCTAGTAGTGCAATTGCTGTATCAAAGGGTATATCTGTTTTTAAGTTTTTAAGGAACCTCCATACTTTTTTTCCAGAGTGGCTATACCAGTCTGCATTCCCACCAACGGTGGAAGAGGGCCCCTCTTTCTCTGCATGCTTGCCAACATCTGCTGTTTCCTATTGTTAATTTAAGCCCTCTGACAGGTATGCAATGATTTCTTATTGTAGTTTTGATTTTTAAATAATGTCACACTGTATGTTAACTGGAATTTAAACAAAAACTTGGAAGAAAAAAACACTATTATTTTTTAATATTATAAAATATGTGTTTATATATTGGTAGTTTACATTTAAATAATATATTGATGACAAAAGTTCCAGAAAAAATGCGAATATATATGGTGTGTGACACTGTGATCCCCCACACTACCAAGTAAGCCTCCAAACATTATCTACCTAGAGATTCAGATTCCACAAGGTAAGGACTCAAGTCCACAAGACTGCCATCTAGTTCAGATACCAGTCGCAAGCCCAGGTTGTTACTTCTGCTTCTACTGATCTGCTATAGAATGGAGGTTTCTGTGACCCCCTCCTTGGGTTTAATTTGCTAGTTCATCTCAGAGAACTCACAGAAACATTTTTTTATTAATTTACTTTTCTTATTTAAACATATAATGTAACCCCACCAGCCTTTCCCAACCCCCCTCCCCCACTACCCACCTCAGTTTGTTTTATGGCATTAAGAGTCTCTTTTGGTTTGTCTCCCTCCCAATCCCATCTTGTTTCATTTATTCTTTTCCTACTCCTTTAGCCCCCACCCCCATTGCATCTCCACTTCCTCATATCAGGGAGATCATATGATAGTTGTCTTACTCCGACTGACTTATTTCGCTAAGCATAATACCCTCTAGTTCCATCCACATTATTGCAAATGGAAAGATTTCATTTCTTTTGATGGGTACATAGTATTCCATTGTATATATATATACCACTTCTTCTTTATACATTCATCTGTTGATGGACCTCTAGGTTCATTCCATAATTTGGCTATTGTGGACATTGCTCGTATAAATATTTGAGTACACATGCCCCTTCAGATCACTACATTTGTATCTTTAGGATAAATACCCAGTACTGCAATTGCTGGGTCATAAGGAAGCTCTATTTTCAATTTTTTGAGGAACCTCGATGCTGTTTTCCAGAGTGGTTGCACCAGCTTGCATTCCCACCAACACTGTAGGAGGGTACCCCTTTCTCCACATCCTCGCCAGCATCTGTCATTTCCAGACTTGTTCATTTTAGCCATTCTGACTGGTGTGAGGTGGTATCTCATTGTGGTTTTGATTTGTATTTCCCTGATGCCCAGTGATGTGGAGCACTTTTTCATGTGTCTGTTGGCCATCTGGATGTCTTCTTTGCAGAAATGTCTGTTCATGCCCTCTGCCCATTTCTTGATTGGATTATTTGTTCTTTGGGTGTTGAGTTTGCTAAGCTCTTTGTAGATTTTGGATAGTAGCCCTTTATCTGATATGTCGTTTGCAAATATCTTTTCCCACTCTGTCAGTTGTCTTTTGGTTTTGTTGACTGTTTCCTTTGCTGTGCAAAAGCTTTTGACCTTGATGAAGTCCCAATAGTTCATTTCTTCCCTTGCTTCCCTTGCCTTTGGCGTTGTTCCTAGGAAGAAGTTCCTGCGACTGAGGTCGAAGAGGTTGCTGCCTGTGTTCTACTCAAGGATTTTCATGGATTCCTTTCTCAGGTTGAGGTCCTTCATCCATTTTGAGTCTATTTTCGTGTGTGGTGTAAGGAAATGGTCCAATTTTATTTTTCTGCATGTGGCTGTCCAATTTTCCCAACACCATTTGTTGAAGAGGCTGTCTTTTTTCCATTGGATGTTCTTTCCTGCTTTGTCGAAGATAGGTTGACCATAGAGTTGAGGGTCTATTTCTGGGCTCTCTATTCTGTTCCATTGATCTCTGTGTCTGTTTTTGTGCCAGTACCATACTGTCTTGATGATGACAGTTTTGTAGTAGAGCTTGAAGTCTGGAATTGTGATGCCACCAACTTTGGATTTCTTTTTCAATATTCCTTGGGCTATTCGAGGTCTTTTCTGGTTCCATATAAATTTTAGGATGATTTGTTCCATTTCTTTGAAAAAATTGGATGGGATTTTGATAGGCATTGCATTAAATGTGTAGATAGCTTTAGGTAGCATAGACATTTTCACAATATTTATTCTTCCAATCCATGAGCATGGAACATTTTTCCATGTCTTTGTGTCATCCTCAATTTCTTTCATGAGTACTTTATGGTTCTCTGAGTATAGATTCTTTGCCTCTTTGGTGAGGTTTATTCATAGGTATCTTATGGTTTTGGGTGTAATTGTAAATGGGATTGACTCCTTAATTTCTCTTTCTTCGGTCTTGTTGTTGGTGTAAAGAAATGCAACTGATTTCTGTGCATTGATTTTATATCCTGACACTTTTCTGAATTCCTGTACAAGCTCTAGCAGTTTTGGAGTGGAGCCTTTTGGGTTTTCCACATATAGTATCATATCATCTGCAAAGAGTGATAGTTTGACTTCTTCTTTGCTGATTTGGATGCCTTTAATTTCTTTTTGTTGTCTTATTGCTGAGGCTAGGAGTTCTAGTACTATGTTGAATAGCAGTGGTGATAGCAGACATCCCTGCCTTGTTCCTGACCTTAACGGAAAAGCTCTCAGTTTTTCTCCATTGAGAATGATACTTGCGGTGGGTTTTTCATAGATGGCTTTGATAATATTGAGGTATGTGCCCTCTATCCCTACGCTTTGAAGAGTTTTGATTAGGAAGGGGTGCTGTACTTTGTCAAATGCTTTTTCAGCATCTATTGAGAGTATCATATGGTTCTTGTTCTTTCTTTTGTTAATGTATTGTATCACATAGATTGCTTTGCGGATGTTGAACCAATCTTGCTGCCCTGGAATAAATCCCACTTAGTCGTGGTGAATAATCATTTTAATGTACAGTTGGATCCTATTGGCTAGTATTTTGGTGAGAATTTTTGCATCTGTGTTCATCAAGGATATTGGTCTGTAATTCTCTTTTTTGATGGGATCCTTTTGTGGTTTGGGGATCAAGGTGATGCTGGCCTCATAAAATGAGTTTGGAAGTTTTCCTTCCATTTCTATTTTTTGCAACTGTTTCAGGAGAATAAGAATTAATTCTTCCTTAAATGTTTGGTAGAATTCCCCTGGGAAGCCATCTGGCCCTGGGCTTTTGTTTGTTTGGAGATTTTGGATGACTGTTTCAATCTCCTTACTGGTTATGGGCCTATTCAGGTTTTCTATTTCTTCCTGGTTCAGTTTTGGCAGTTTATATGTCTCTAGGAAAGCATCTATTTCTTCCAGATTGTCGAATTTGTTGGCATAGAGTTGCTCATAATATGTTCTTATGATTGTTTGTATTTCTTTGGTGTTGGTTGTGATCTCTCCTCTTTCATTCATGATTTTATTTATTTGGGTCCTTTCTCTTTTCTTTTGGATAAGTCTGGCCAGGGGTTTATCAATCTTATTAATTCTTTCAAAGAAC
>ML100233.1:12549-55142 GCA_003697995.1 Taxidea taxus jeffersonii
GAGTTCCTTAAGGTGTAGGGTTAGGTTGTGTATTTGAGACCTTTCCTGTTTCTTGAGATAGGCTTGTATCGCTATATATTTTCCTCTCAGGACTGCCTTTGCTGTGTCCCACAGATTTTGGACCGTTGTGTTTTCATTATCATTTGTTTCCATGGTTTTTTTCAATTCTTCTTTAATTTCCTGGTTGACCCATTCATTTTTTAGAAGGATGCTGTTGAGTCTCCATGTATTTGTGCTCTTTCCAAATTTCCTCTTGTGATTGAGTTCTAGCTTCAGGGCATTGTGGTCTGAAAATATGCAGGGAATGATCCCAAAATTTTGATACCGGTTGAGACCTGATTTATGACCCAGGATGTGATCTATTCTGGAGAATGTTCCATGGGCACTAGAGAAGAATGTGTATTCTGTTGCTTTGGGATGGAATGTTCTGAATATATCTGTGATGTCCATCTGGTCCAGTGTGTCATCTAAGACCTTTATTTCCTTGTTGATCTTTTGCTTGGATGATCTGTCCATTTCAGTGAGGGGTGTGTTAAAGTCTCCTACTATTATTGTGTTCTTGTCAATGTGTTTCTTTGATTTTATTATTAATTGGTTTATATAGTTGTCTGCTCCCATGTTAGGGGCATAGATATTTAAAATTGTTAGATCTTCTTGTTGGACAGACCCTTTGAGTATGATATAGTGTCCTTTCTCATCTCTTATCACAGTCTTTGGCTTAAAATCTAATTGATCTGATATAAGGATTGCCCCCCCAGCTTTCTTCTGATGTCCATTAGCATGGTAAATTGTTTTCCACCCCCTCACTTTCAATCTGGAAGTGCCTTCGGATCTAAAATGAGTTTCTTGTAGGCAGCATATTGATTTTTTTTTTGTTCTGTTTGTTTGTTTGTTTGTTTTTATCCATTCTGAATCCCTCTGTCTTTTGATTGGGGCATTTAGCCCATTTACATTCAGGGTAACTATTGAGAGATATGGATTTAGTGCCATTGTATTGCCTGTAAGGTGATTGTTACTGTATATTGTCTCTGTTCCTTTCTGATAATACTTTTAGGGTCTCTCTTTGCTTAGAGGACCCCTTTCAATATTTCCTGTAGAACTGGTTTGGTGTTTACAAATTCTTTCAGTTTTTGTTTGTCCTGGAAGCTTTTAATCTCTCCTTCTATTTTCAATGATAACCTAGCTGGATAAAGTATTCTTGGCTGCATGTTTTTCTCGTTTAGTGCTCTGAATATATCATGCCAGTTCTTTCTGGCCTGCCAGGTCTCTGTGGATAAGTCTGCTGCCAATCTAATATTTTTACCATTGTATGTTACAGACTTCTTGTCCCGTGCTGCTTTCAAGATTTTCTCTTTGTTGCTAAGACTTGTAAATTTTACTATTAGATGCCGGGGTGTGGACCGATTCCCATTGATTTTGAGAGGTGTTCTCTGTGCATCCTGGATTTTGATGCTTGTTCCCCTTGCTATATTGGGGAAATTCTCTACAATAATCCTCTCCAGTATACCTTCTGCTCCTATTTCTCTTTCTTCTTCTTCTGGAATCCCAATTATTCTAATGTTGTTTCGTCTTATGGTATCACTTATCTCTTGAATTCTTCCCTTGTGGTCTAGTAGTTATTTGTCTCTCTTTTGCTCAGCTTCTTTATTCTCTGTCATTTGGTCTTCTATATCACTAATTCTTTCTTCTGCCTCATTTATCCTGGCAATAAGAGCCCCCATTTTTTATTGCACCTCATTAATAGATTTTTTTTTAATTTCAACTTGATTAGATTTTAGTTCTTTTATTTCTCCAGAAAGGGCTTTTATTTTGCCTGACAAGGTTTCTCTAATATTTTCCATGCCTTTTTCGAACCCGGCTAGAACCTTGAGAATCATCGTCCTGAATTCCAGGTCTGACATATTACCAATGTCTGTATTGATTAGGTCCCTAACCTTCGGTACTACCTCCTGTTCTTTTTTTTTTTTGTGGTGAGTTTTTCCACTTTGTCATTTTGTCCAGATAAGAGTATATGAAGGAGCAAATGTAATACTAACAGGGTGGCAAAGACCCCAGGAAGATGTGCTTTAACCAAATCAGAAGAGACCCCAAATCATGGGGGGGGGGGAGAGAAAGGGTGTAAAAAGAAATTCAGAAAAGAGAAAAACAAAATTTTAAAAAGAGAACACAAATAAAGAAAAAAATATTTAAAAAGTAAATATATAAATATGTGTGTTAGACTGGTGACTAGAACAGGGTCACCCACTTAATTTTGGGAGTATTTTGGTCTCTTAGAAGAAACTACCTCCCAAAATTTTAAAGAATGCAAAACATATATAAGGGTAAACACAATGAAGGGATGGAATATGACTATAAAGATTAAAGAAAAAAACTTATTTTTTTCCAACAAAGGAGTTGATAAGTTAAGCTGGTAGAGAGAATTAAAAAAAAAAAAAGTGGAGAGAAGTTCCTTGGGCTGGAGACTAGATCATGCCTGGTACTAGATTTGGGGTGTATTTTGATCTATTAGAAGAAGTTGTACCCCAATTTTTTAAGAAGAAAAAAAAACCAAGTGTATACAAAGAATAAAGTTAAATACAGTGAAGGATAAAATATGACTATAATAGTAAAGATTCAAACAAGATTTTTTTAAGAAAGTTATTAAGATAAACTAGTTAAAAAACGTTAAAAGAGGAAAGGGTACGAGTTAAAAAAAAAAGTAGCAGAAGAGAAAAAAAAAAAAAAGTCCGCTGTTCTCCATGTTAAGTGAACTTGGTCTTGGCTGGATTTCTTGTTGATCTTCTGGGGAAGGGGCCTGTTGTAGTGATTTTCAAGTGTCTCTGCCCCAGGTGGAATTGCACCACCCTTACCAGGGGCTTGGCTAAGTAATCCTCTCAGGTTCGCTTTCGGGAGCTTTTGTTCCCTGAATGCTTTCCGTAGAGTTCCGGAGGACGGGAATGAAAATGGAGGCCTCCCAATCTCTGGTTCAGAGGAGCAGAGAGCTAGGGGCCCCAGTCTTCAGTGCGCCTTCAGAGAAAAGCGCCTAACCACTCCCGTCTCCCCAGCCTCTGGCCGCGCTTGGAGAAAATCATGGGTAATCAGTCCCGTCTCACTGGCTTCTGGCTGTGCTCCAAGGTCACCCAGCCTGTGACCAAGCGTCTCTGTCTCTGGCAGTGTCCCATCTGGAGTCTCTGAGCCCCGTAGATCCCTGAGCTCTCCCAGGTCGGAGTCTCCCTGGATCTTGTGGGGACCCCTCGCACAGAGCACTGGCCTGTGTCACAGACCACGGCTCTAGGAAACCCCGAGTTGAGAGCTCACTCCTCAGCTCTGTGTCCGCAGCCTGCTTCCTCGCTCTATTACCTGTGAGCTCTGCGACACTCAGACACCCCCGATCCTTCTGTGACCCCGTGGGACCTGAGTCCACGCTGTCCCTGTGAGGTCTTCACCCCAGTTTAGCCTCTGGAGCGACTTTTAAAAGTCCTGATTTTGTGTTCCGCCGCTTGCCGGGAGCCGGCCCCTCCCCCCGGGGTCTATCTTCCCGTCGTGTTGGATTCACTTCTCTGCTGGTCCCACCTTTTAGAAAGTGGTCGATTTTCTGTTTCTAGAATTGTTGCTCTTCTTCTCTTCAATCTCCTTTGGATTCGTAGGTGTTCAGAATGGTTTGATAAGCTATCTAGCTGGTCTCCTGCTACCTGATGTCGTCTCAGCCTGCTACTTCTCCGCCATCTTGCTATTCCCCTCAGAGAAACATTTTACTTACTAGATCAACAGTTTATTATAAAATCATATAACTCAGAACCATCAGATGGAAGAGATACATAGAGCAAGATATGGGAAAAGGGCATAGAGTTTTCATGTACTCTCCTGTGCACCACTATCAATAAATCTCCTCAAGTTCACCAATAGGAAAGCCTCTGAAACCAAATATTTTGGGTTTTTATGGAGGCTTCATTACATAGGCATGATTGGTTAATCATTGGCCATTGCCTATCAAGTCAACCGTCAAACTTTCTTTCTCCATGGAGATGAGGGGGTGGGACTGAAAGCTCCAACCTTCTATTCTTGTTTGGTTCCCCTGGCAATGAGCCCCTATACTTAGGTGCTTTCCAAAAGTTACCTCATTAACATAAACCCAGTTGCTGCAGAAAGGGACTTGTTATGAATAACAAAACCCTTTTTATCCTTATAGCACTAAAGCAATTTTAGGAACTGAGAAGATAAGGAATATTAGAAGATGTTCCTATTGCTCTTATTACTAAAGAGATTCCAAGGAGCCATGACTCAGGAACTGTAGATTAAGACCAAATATACTTGGGAGATATACTTTGACTATTTGCCTGATCAATTTTTTTTTCTTATTAATCAAAATATCACAGAGGGGCACCTGGGTGGCTCAGTGGGTTGAGCCTCTGCCTTCTGCTCAGGTCATGATATCAGGGTCCTGGAATTGAGCCCCACATCAGGTTCTCTGCTCATTGGGGAGCCTGAGTCCCTGCCTCCCTCTGCCTACTGCTCTGCTTACTTGTGATCTCTATCTCTCTGTCAAATAAATAAATAAAATATTTTAAAAAATCAGATAGTGGGGACGCCTGGGTGGCTCAGTTGGTTAAGCAGCTGCCTTCGGCTCAAGTCATGATCCCAGCGTCCTGGGATCGAGTCCTACATCGGGCTCCTTGCTCGGCAGGGAGCCTGCTTCTCCCTCTGCCTCTACCTACCACTCTGTCTGCCTGTGCTCACTCTCTCTCTCTCTCTAACTAATAAATAAATAAAATCTTAAAAAAATCAGATAATGATAACTTTGAATAGGTCATTTAAATTAAAAGAGCTTGAAATATGTTATAAAATTTTCCTTTGACATTTACCCCTTGTCTCACAACTTTCATGGTAATAAATTTTAAAAGATTTATATTTATTTATAATTTATGACCTAAATACCTGTAAAAGTTCTATGTGTCTAAATGTATAGTAATAGGGGTGCCTGGGTGGCTCAGTGGGTTAAGCCTCTGTCTTCGGCTCAGGTCATGATCTTAGGGTCCTGGGATCGAGCCCCACATTGGGCTCTCTGCTCAGCAGGGAGCCTGCTTCTCTCTCTCTCTCTGCCTGCCTCTCTGCCTACTTGTGATCTCTGCCAAATAAATAAATAAAATCTTAAAAAAATAAATGTATAGTAATAAATGATGAGTTTATATGAAAATTAATGATAATTAAATGTTTTCTTAAAATATATCATTGAATGAAGAAGACATAGTTTAGTATTATGGCAGCCAAAGAATTGAATGTTCTCTGATTTCCTAAATTTGGAAAAATTTCATACTAAATTGAGACCTATACTCAATTTATGTTCAAAACCCTGTACAGATAATCATGTCAAAAATGGGCAGAATACACGAACAGACACTTCTCCAATGAAGACACACAAATGGCTAGCAGACACATGAAAAAAATGTTAACCATCATTGACCATCAGGGCGATTTGATATTCAAATCAAAACCACATTGAGATACCACCTTACACCATTTGGAATGGCAAAGATTAACAAGGCAGGAAACAATAAATGTTGGAGAGGATGTGGAATAAGAGGAACCCTCTTACACTTTTGGTGGGAATGTAAATTGGTGCAGCCACTCTAGAAAACAGTGTGGAGATTCCTCAGAAAATTGAAAATAGAGATACCCTATGACCCGGCAATTGCACTACTGGGTATTTATCCCAAAGATACTGATGTAGTGAAAAGAAGGGGTATATGCACCCCAGGGTTCATAGCAACAATGTCCACAATAGCCAAACTATGGAAGGAAGCTAGATCCCCTTCAATAGATGAATGGATAAAGAAGATGTGGTCCATATATACAATGGAATATTATGCCTCCATGAGAAAGGATGGATACCCAACTTTTGTATCAACATGGATGGGACTGAAGAAGATTATGCTGAATGAAATAAGTCAAGCAGAGAAAGTTAATTATCATATGGTTTCACTTATTTGTGGAACATAAGCAATAACATGGAGGACATTAGGAGAAGGAAAGGGAAAGTGAATTGGGGGATACAAAACATGAAAGACTGTGGACTCTGAGAAACAAACTGAGGGTTTTGGAGGGGAGGGGGATGGGGGTTAGGTGAACCTGTTGGTGTGTATTAAGGAGGGCACGTTTTGCATGGAACACTGGGTGTGGAGCATAAACAATGAATCTTGCAACACTGAAAAAATAAAATATTTTTTTAAATGGTGAAAGAAAGGAAAAATGAATGGGAGCAAATTGGAGGGGGAAAAGAGCCATGAGAGACTGTGGACTCTGAGAAACAATGTGAAGATTTTAGAGGGGAGAGTGTAGGGGGATGGGTGAGACTGGTGGTGGGTATTAAGGAGGGCGTGTATTGCATGGAACACTGTGTGTGGTGCATAAACAAAGAATCTTGGAGTGGCACCTGGGTGGCTCAGTGGGTTAAGCCTCTGTCTTCGGCTCAGGTCATGATCTCAGGGTCCTGGGATCGAGCCCCGCATTGGGCTCCCTGCTCAATGGTGATCCTGCTTCCCACTCTCTCTCTGCCTGCCTCTTTGCCTACTTGTGATCTCTCTCTCTCTCTCTCTCTCTCTGTCAAATAAATAAATATAATCTTTAAAAAATAATCTTGGAACACTGTATCAAAAACTAATGATGTATTTTTATGGTGACTAACATAACACAATTTAAGAAAAAAATCAATAAAAACAACAAAAATATACAAAACCCAAAATAACTGTCAACCATATTTTTAATAAATCTAGTTCAACTTAAGAAAAAGAAATCTAGTTCAACTTCTGTTAAGTTTATTCTCCAATCATTATTTTATTCAATGAATATGCATTAAGATTTTTCTAGATATCAAACACTAAGCTAGGCACTTGGAATCAAAAAAAATAAGAAAGATATCTGTCCACAAAGATTCTAAGTTCTAAAGGGACAAAGGGACACATAATCTCATAAGTAAAAAACAAAACAAAACAAAACAATGTGGCAGTGTGACATTTGAGAGATGTGCAGCATATTAGGAAAGTATAGAAGGTGTTAAACAAAGCATGATCTGTGGATTGAGAGGGGTTTCAAGAAAGGATTTTTGAAGGGAGGGACCTTTGAGTGAAACCTTTAAATATAAATAGGATTTAGTTTAATTAATAGATTTATGAACTGGAGGTGGGGGTCAAACTAGGCAAAGAAACATGAACAGAAGCATAGAAATCAGTAAGTGTGGTGTGGACAAAGGACTATAAGTAGTTTGATAATGTTGAAGCATAAAGCATGAAGCAGGGAATAATAGGAAATAAGGCTAGAAAATTAAAGAGGTTAAATCATGAAGGTACGTAATATATATTTTATGTGGCTGGTATGCTTTGGAAGGTTAGGTAAAGATTTTAAACAAAGCAATTTTTATTTTATATTCATTTTAAAATAAAAATCCACTGGATGAAAAAATGAACTATGGTAGATTTATAAAGAATTTAACAATTAAAAGATCAAAAGCTGAGAAATTCATTAGGAAGAAAGTGCAATAATTTATAAATGACAATATGAAGGCTGAAACTATTCTAATTATTATCATGAAGAGGGAGATGGCCTCAAGAGACATTTGAGAAAGTATTGTCAAAATAAATGGATAATTGAATTTGGGCATGGGGATCCAGTTCCAGTGATAAAGCAGACTAGATAATGTGAAAAATCTATTATAAATTTCAAGAAAGGTTAAATAAAATATTCATATGAAAAATCATTATAAGAGAATCTTATGAATGATTTTATGCCAACAAATTACATAAAATAGACTATTTTCTGAAAAAAAAACTTGCCATAACACAATATAAAATGAAAAAAATGAATAGAATTTTAACCATTGCAAAACTAAATAAGTAGTTTACAGCCTAACGTGTGTGTGTGTGTGTGTGTGTGTGTGTGTGTGTGTGTGTGTGTGCATGCAGGTAGTTTTATAGTCAAGATCTGTGAAACCCCTATCTTAAATATGTTTTCCTTATTTTGTGTCATGTAATTCCCATACCATAAAATCCACCATTTTTTAATGTATGGAAGTCAGCATTTATTAATATATTCACAGAACTGTGCAACTGTTATCTATATTTAGTTCCAGAATATTCTTATCACTCTAAAAGAAACTCCATACTTATTAGCATTCACTCTTCTTATTCTCTTATTCCCAGTTTCCATAAAACACTAATCTGTTTTCTGTCTCTACGGATTTGCCTATTCTGGACATTTCATATGAATGGAATTCTATCCAGGGCACAGGGGTGCAAGAGGACCTGGCTCTGGGAGTCCCAACAGACCAGGTTTGGCCATTCACCACTGACAAGGTCCAAAGGTAGAGAGATGAGTGTTGGTAAAACAAGAATAGGATTTATTTCAGTCAGACAGCAGACTAAAGTCGCAAAAACTATCTCCAAAGCCCTGAAAGTACTTCTAGGTTTGTATAAGGAAAATGTAAGAAAAGGGTCAGTGGTTACATGTAAATAGACAGTAAAAGTTAGGTCAATCATTGTCTTGGGGTCAATCATGCAGGATATTGCAGGCTCAAAACAGTCCTTATTACTTAGGGGGGTAATTTTAGCTTCCATCATGGAGATGCTTTGCCCACAGGGTCTTTTGCCTGAGTTAAGAGATAACCTGGAGGCTTAGTCAGTTAAGTGTCTGCCTTTGGCTCAAGTCATGATCCCATCAGGGCTTCCTATTCAGAGGTGGGTCAACTTCTCCCTCTGCCCCTTTCCTGCTGCTCATGCTCTGTCTTTCATTTTTTTCTGTCTTTCAAATAAATAAATAAAATATTTTTTAAAAAGAGAGAGATAATCTGGGAAAAAAAAACTTAATTAGAAAGTACAGACTAAGGTCAAAATGGAGGTAGTCAAAGTCCTCTTTTAGAATCATACAATACATGGCTTTTTGTGACCTTTTCACTTAATAACATGTTTTCAAAGTTTATACATGTTGTATCATGCATCAATACTCCATTCCTTTTTTTTTAATTTTATGTATTTATTTGACAGACAGAGATCACAAGTAGTCAGAGAGGCAGGCACGGAGAGAGAGGAGGAAGCAGGCTCTCTTGGGGCTCGATCCCAGGATGGATCATGACCCAAGCCGAAGGCAGAGGCTTTAACCCACTGAGCCACCCAGGTGCCTGGATACTCCATTCCTTTTGATAGATGAATAGTATTCTATAGTACAGATATACCATTTTGCTCTAGCACAATAACAACTTGAGAGATATGAAGATCAATGCAAAATTGTTATTTGTGTTCCTACTCACTATAGGGGAAGAACACAAATTTTACCTCTATGCTTCTAGATTCTTTTTTTAAAGGTTTTTATTTATTTGACACAGAGATAGAGAGTACAAGTAGGAAGAGCTGCAGGCAGAAGGAGGGGGAGAAGCAGGCTCTCTGGTGAGAAGGAAGCCTGGTGTGGGGCATGATCCCAGGACCCTGTGATCATAAACTGAGCAGAAGGCAGCAGCTTAACAGACTGAGCCACTCAGGTGCCCTCCCTTCTAGATTCTTAACTGAGAATCCCCTGTAGTAAAAATATTAACAAGAGAAAAAGAAAGAGAAGTTTAATAGTATGCATACTTGCTGTTTTCATGGAAGAAACACAGGAAAACTGAGTAACCCCTCAAAGTGGCCCAATCCAACACTTTAAATACCATCTCCAGTTAAAGACAAAAGTGGGGTGCCTAGATGAATCAGTCAGTTAAGTGTCTGACTCTTGATATCAGATCAGTTCATGATCACAGGATTGTGAGATTGAGCCCCTTGTCAAGCTCTGTGCTGGGCATAGAGTCTACTTGGGATTCCCTCTTTTCCTCTCCCTTTGCTCCTTGTTCCCCCTCTCTAAAAAAAATACACAAGAAAGATGTTAGGGGTCTGGGAGACAGTTACTAGAGGTTATCAGGCAAAAGACAGTAAACAATTTTAAGATTATTATGCAGATTTAATACTTGCATTCTACATTATCAAGAAGGATAATTAATTTCTAGAATTTTAGTCACCCCTCCTCTTCCTGTTACAGAGAGGGAGGACACCCTTACAAATAGAGATTTTCAATATAAATATAAATATAAACATAAAACATATCTTACAAAAGAGCAACTTCTACTTGGATTTCAGAGCTTTTTCCATGTCTTTTTTTTTTTTTTCTTAAAAATAATCAACTCAGTTGGATGTTTTCTTTGCAGAAATGTCTGTTCATGTCTTCTGCCCATTTCTTGACTGGATTATTTGTTCTTTGGGTGTCCAAATGGCCAACAGACACATGAAAAAGTGCTTAACATCACTCAGCATCAAGGAAATACAAATCAAAACCACAGTGTGATACCACCCCACACCAGTCAGAATGGCTAAAATTAACAAGTCAGGAAACAACAGGTGTTGGTGAGAATTCAGAGAAAGGGGAACCCTCCTACACTGTTGTTAGGAATGCGAGCTGGTGCAGCTACTATGGAAAATAATATGGAGGTTCCTCAAAAAGTTGAAAATAGAGTTACACCACAACCCAACAATCGCACTACTGGGTATTTACCCTAAAGATACAAACGTAGTGATCCAAAGGGGCACATGCACCTGAATGTTATAGCAGCAATGTCCACAATAGCCAAACTATGGAAAGAGCCTAGATGTCCATCAACAGATGAATGGATAAAGAAGAAGTGGTATATATATGCAATGGAATACTATGCAGCCATCAGAAGAAATGAAATCCTGCCATTTGCAATGAGGTGCATGGAACTAGAGGGTATTATGCTTAGCGAAATAAGTCAATCAGAGAAAGACAACTATCATATGATCTCCCTGATATGAGGAAGTGGAGATGCAAGAGGGGGTTGGGAGGGTAGGAAAAGAATAAATGAAACAATATGGGATCGGGAAGGAGACAAACCATAACCAACTCTTTAATCTCAGGAAACAAACTGAGGGTTGCTTGGGGGTGGGAGGGTTGGGTGGCTGGGTTATTGACATTGGGGAGCGTATATGCTATGGTGAGTGCTGTAATTATATAAGATTGAAAATTCACAGACCTGTACCCCTGAGGCAAATAATACATTATATGTTAATTTTAAAAAATCAACTCAAAATAAACCTTATGGTAAATAGGAATGTTTTGAGATGGCAGATTCTGGTCCCCTTCAGCACCTATATATAATACAATAAAAAATTAAAATTTTAAGTTCCCATACATAATGGCAACAACTGGTGCCTGAAAATAAAATTAATAAAATTGAGCAAAATATTTTTGTAGAAGGGTGCCTGGGTGGCTCAGTCAGTTAAGCATCTGACCTTTGATTTTGGCCCACATTATGAGATCAAGCCCTACGTTGGGCTCCATGCTCCATGGGGAGTGTGCTTGAGATTCACTTCCTTTCCCTCTGGTCTATCTCTAAAGCAAACAAATAAATCTTTAAAAAATATTTTTGTAGAAATTATAAAATTGTAGTGAAAATTATAAAATAAACTTAATTAAATAAAGTGATATATTATTGTCTTGGAAGGGCAAACAATATGGCATATATGACAGCAATCCCTTAATTAATGCATAAATTAAATGCAATTCCCCCTCAAAATTCTAAAAAGATCTTTTGTAGTGAAAATTGACACACATATCCTAAACCTTATGAAAATATACAAGATACAAAATATTGATAACATTATTTCTAAAAACAATGAGGATACTTTCTGTACAATATAATAAGATGTTATAAATAATTAGTAAGAAAGACATTATTATTACAAAGATAGATTTCCCCAGTAGATACAATATGAATCTGAAACATAGAAGAACTGATATATCAAAATAAGGGGGTATTAAGAATAAGTACAGAAAAAATATGGACTTTCAAATAAATGGTACTGGAATAATTAGTTATACTTATGAAAATATTTTAACTTATTTTATATTTTACACCATGAACAAATGTAAATCTTATATTGAGCAAAGATTTAAACATAAAAAACAAAACTCCAAAACTTTTACAAAGAAAAGGTGAGAAAATATCTTTGACTTAAGGGTAAGAATAGATTTTCTATATAAATTGTACAAAAAAAACACCCATAAATCTTAAAAAAGTAATGCACTAGTTATATGAAAATTAAATATGTTCGTACAATAAAGTACTATAAACAAAATTAGAAAATACCTCTTACATTGGGAGAATTTTTTATGATGCATCTACTTGAAAAAGGGTTATATTCAAGAATGATAAAAAATATGTATCATAAAGGAATAAGAAAAATACAAAAAAATCAAAATGAAAGACTAAAGAATGTGCACAGGCAATTTAGGAACAAAGAAAACTGGATGTCTAATGTACATATGAAAATATGTTCAAATATATTAGAAATGAGGAAAATGTCCATTAAAACAATGAGCCAGCATTTCATACACATCGGGTAAGAAAAAGAAGTAACAATATTAGGTGTTTGTGAATTGTGGAACAATGATATTCTTACATGTTGTCAGTAGACATACAAATGGATATGACTCCTAGCTAGTAAGGATAACTAATTTAAACTGCATTCCAATATTCCTAGAAAATTTCAATACAGGTACAAATGAAGACATTTTAAGAATAAAATTTATAGCACTTGTAGTAAAAGAAATAAGCTTACATTTCAATCAAGAAAATGGATCATGGTATTTTTCTACAATGGAATACTATAAAGCAATAAAAATGAATCAAAGCATATGGATAAATAGCACAATTACAAGGTTGAACAAACACATAAAATTGTAGGTACATATATGCAGGATTATTCTATTTATATAAAGTTTAAATCATGTATATATTCAGTGTAAGTATATGGAGACATGTTTGTGGATACATCAATCTGTTATGAAAGTACAAAGCATTCTTGGAAATCATGAACACCAAAATGAAAATAGTAATCATTTCTAGGGAAAGAGAGGAGAGGAAATGTGTGCCTACATATATGTCTTCATATATACTTCATATATACTTACATATTATTTATAACAAGGTTCTAAAATAAATATGACAAAAAATTAAGTCATGAGAAAGCTGTTTAATAGATATGTAAGAGATTTTATATTATACTTTAAGATCTTGTGCATTTACAGTATTTATAACATTATTTGGGGGGTGAGAATGCAATTCAAGGATAACACCAGTTTCTAGTGTTATCTCTAGTGAAGAGGACTGGGTGGCGTGGTTGAGACATAAGGCAAGACAGAAAATAAAGTAGATCATGTTTTGGTGGTAAGATGAATTTAGTTTTTGGTCATGTTTGATTTGAGATGCCTTAGGAAATCTAGGAAATTGATTCCAGCAAGCATTTAATAAACATGTCTGAGACTAGAGATAGAGACTTGTTGTTCATAGCCTATACATCTTTTATGAAACCATAAAAGCTTCAATAAGAGTCCTAGAGAGTTTGAGTCAAGTGAGGCAGTGTTTTGAGGGCAGAGCCATAGACAAATTATTTTTTTTAAGAATAGATAGAAGAAATAGATCCACAAAGAAACAGGAGAAGTTATTGTCAGAGTTATTAGGAGAATCCAGAGATAGTTGTTTCACAGAAGTCAGTGAAGCAGAGTGTTAAGAACAAGTAGGACTTTATGCCATTATTTTTGTTTTAGAGATGAAGAAACTGATGACAAGAACATAGGTAATTTACCTAACATAATGCTGATAATAAGCACAGATCCAGAATTCAAACTCAGTTCTGAAGGCCTCCAGAGCCTAAGCTGTGATAAGAATCAATTCTTTTTTATGTCTATATGCATGTTTAATGTCTGAATATATTTATTATTCAATATGATCAATGAATGAATAAGTGAATAGGGATATACAGGTGATTTTGTTTTAGTTTCATTTTTCTCTGGAGCTGTACAATGAGTATATATTGGAAAGAAAGGATTTACAAGTGACAACTATTTTGTTTCAGTGACAGGTAGATCAGCATCCATGAGTGTTTTGTGCAAATATCACGTGTTACAAATCAAGGTAATTTCAAAAGGTATGTATTACTTTGTTTTTGTTATTTATACAACCTTACAGAATCATAATGATCTAATGTTTCCCAATACTACTAGAATATATGATAATTTTAAGTGAATTAATGTAATTTTCATTTATCTTTAATTTATTTTATTAATTCATTTAATTTATTTATTTATTAATGTAATTTATTTATTTAATTTAATGTAATTTATTTATTCATTAATGTAATTTATTTATTTAATTTAATGTAATTAATTTATTTTATTTATTTATTTATTAATGTAATTTATTTTCATTTATCTTTAAAACTTTTGTCACTTCATTTCACATCCTGAATAGCTCTTGAGTCCATTTAATTATCATCATGATTTATATCACAGAAGACCAAATTACCATTGTTTCTTTTCTTTTTGTCTCATAATCGTTTTTTTTTACTGTGTTATGTTAGTTATCATACAGTACATTATTAGTTTTTGATGTAGTGTTCCATGATTCATTGTTTGTGTATAACACCCAGTGCTCCATGCAATCCATGCCCTCCTTAATACCCATCACTAGACTCACCCATCCCTCCACCCCACCCCTCTAAAACCATCAGTTTGTTTCCTGGAGTCCATAGTCTCTCATGGTTCATCTCCCACTCTGATCTATCCCCCTTCATTTTTCCCTTCCTTCTCCTAATGCCCTCCATGCTATTCCTTATGTTCCACAAATGAGTGAAACCATTTGATAATGGACTTTTTCTGTTTAACTTATTTTACTCAGCATAATCTCCTCCAGTCCCATTCATGTTGATACAAATTTGGGTATTCATAATTTCTAATGACTGAGTAATATTCCATTGTGTATATGGACCACATCTTCCTTATCCATTTGTCTGTTGAAGGACATCTGGGTTCTTTCTACATTTTGGCTATTGTGTACATTGCTGCTATGAACAGTGAGGTGCATATGGCTCTTCTTTAAACTACATCTCTATCTTTGGGGTAAACACCCAGTAGGGCAATTGCTGGGTTATAGGGTAGTTCTGTTTTTAATTTTTTGAGGAACCTCCACACTGATTTCTAAAGTGGATGCACCAATTTGCATTCCCACCAACAGTGTGTGAGGGTTCCCCTTTCTCCACAACTTCTCCAACATTTGTTCTTCCTTGCCTTGTCAATACTGCCATTCTAATTGGTGTAAGGTAATATCTCAATGTGTTTTGATTTGAATTTCCCTGATGGCTAATGATGATGAACATTTTTCATGTGTCCGTTAGCCATTTGTATGTCTTTTTTGGAGAAGTCTCTGCTCATATCTTCTGCCCATATTTTGAATTGATTATCTGTTTATCTGTTTCATTTGTGTTGAGTTTGGGAATTTCGTTATAAATCTTGGCTATCAGCCCTTTGTAGTGTCACTTACAAATATCTTCTCCCATTCTGTGGGTTGCTTATTTGTTTTGTTGATTGTTTCCTTTGCTTTGCAGAAGGTTTTTATTTTGATGAAGTCCCAAAAATTTATTTTTGCTTTTGTTTCCCTTGCCTTTGAAGACATGTCTTTATTTATTTATTTATTATTTTTAATTTGACAGACAGAGATCAAAGTAGGCAGAGAGGCAGGCAGAGAGAGAGGAAGAAGCAGGCTCCCCACTGAGCAGAGAGCCTGATGCAGGGCTCGAACCCAGGACCCTAGGACAATGACCTGAGCCAAAGGCAGAGGCTTAACCCACTGAGCCACCCAGGCACCTCTGAAGACATGTCTTGAAAGAAGTTGCTGTTGATGATGTCAAAGAGGTTACTGCCTACGTCTTCTCTAGGATTTGGATGCATTCCTGTATCAGATTGAGGTCTTTCATCCATTTTGAGTTTATCTTTGTGTATGGTGCAAAAAATCATTTTTCTGTATATAGCAGTCCAATTTTCCCAGCACCATTTATTGAAGAAACTGTCTTTCTTCCACTGGATATTTTTTCCTGCTTTGTTGAAGACTAGTTGACCATAGAGTTGAGAGTCCATACCTGGGCTCTCTGTTCGATTGATCAATATGTCTGTGTTTTTTGTGCCAATACCATGCTGTCTTGGTGATCACAGCTTTGTAATATAACTTGAAATCAGGCAAGGTTATGCCTCCAGCTTTGTTTTTCTTTTTCAACATTTCCTTGGCTACTAGGGGTCTTTTCTGGTTCCATACAAATTTTAAGATTGTTTGTTCCAGCATTTTGAAAAATGCCATTGGTATTTTGATTGGATTGGCATTAAAAGTACAGATTACCCTGGCAGCATAGACATTTTAACAATGTTTGTTCCTCTAATCCACGAGCATGGAATGTTTCTCCATATTTTTGTGTCTTCCTCAATTTCTTTCATGAGTGTTTTGTAGTTCCTAGAGTATAGATAGTTTACATCTTTGGTTAGGTATATTCCAAGGTATTTTGTGGTTTTCTTGGTGCTATTGTAAATTACCATTGCTTCTTACATAGACAACTATACTAGCCACCAAAACCTATAGGAGGTGGGCAAGTAAATCAATTGGGTATCAGAGATAGGAACATTCTAAGCAGAAGGAATAGCAAGTGTAGAGTTTTCCAGACTGTTTGAATATGGGAGTACTAGAACTGAAAGAGTGAGAGGGAAAATATTAGGACATGAGGTCAAAGGAGTAATGAAGGACATGCACTGTGTGATACAATTGTCACTGGCTGCATGTGGTTATTGAGACCTTGAAATGTGAATACTTCAAATTGAAAATGCAATGTCAGTATAAAATACATGCCAGATTTTGAAGATGTAGTATGAAAAAGAGAATGTGTAGGGATGCCTGGGTGGTTCAGTCAGTTAAGCATCTGCTTTTGGTTCAGGTCATGATTCCAGGGTCCTGGGATTGAGTCCCACATCGGGATCTTGCTCAGCGGGGAAACTGCTTCTCCCTCTACCTGCTGCTTCCCTTGCTTGTGCTCCTTCTCTCTCTCTCTCTGACAAATAAATGAATGAAATATTTTTTAAAAGAGAGATTGTGAAATAACTCATTAATAATATCTTACATAAGTTACATGGTAAAGTAATATTTTATGTATATTGCATAGAGTTTATTAAAATTAATTTTCCTGTTTATTTTAAATGTGGTTATTAGAAAATCTAAAATTGTATAAGTTACATTAGATTTATTTTTTTGTAATTAAATTCAATTAGCCAACATATACTACATCATTATTTTTTGATAGCACTGGAATATACCTTATAGGTCCTGGTATGCCACTTTAAAGTTTTTGTCTTTTACTCTGAGGTGGGAAAACACTGGAAAGTTTTGATCAAAGTATTAAGTTATTTAATTCCCATTTAAAAGATTACCTGGTCTTTTCTGTTGAGAATAAATTGTAAGGGAATAGATAAAAGCAGAGAGATCAGATTTAAAGCTATTACACTCTTCATATGAGAAATGATGATGGCTTGTGTCAATATGGTAGTGGTGAATATTATGGGAAGTAGTCAAACTATGAATTTATTTTGAAAATAGAACAAATAGGATTTCATGACAGTTTGAATGATGTGAGAAAAAGTAAAAAAATCACCCCAAAATTGTTGACTTGAGCAGCTAGAAGGATTGAGTTACCATTAATGGACATCAGAAAAAGTGCAGGTGGAATAGATTTGAAGGAGATTAAGAGTTTGGATTTGGGCATATTAAGTTTGAGATGCTTAATAGACATCAAAATGTAGATATTGAGTACACAACTGGATATAAAAGCCAGGCATTAAGGAAAAAGACCTAGGCTAGAGATAAAATTTGGGAGTCGTCAGTATATTGATGATATTCAAAGACTTTTGAAATTGGATGTGATGACCAAAAAACTTAGTTTAAATAGAGGAAAGAAATATATATGAAATGAGCTTTGGAACACTCCAACTTTATGAAATTCAGGAGGAAAGAAAACATACAAAGTAACTGTTCCTTCTTCAAATGCATTTTACTGCTAAAAAAATGTTTTCATTATTGAACTTCATTATGTGAAATCATCAGTCATTCCCTTTTCAGTTATTAAAGCATGAATTCTGCTTTCCTTTAACCTCTCTGGTTTTCAAAGGCCCTTAGCCCTGTATCATATATTTTCATGTCCTGAAATGACTAGTGACTAATCTAAAAATCTGAGAAAATAATGTTAAGTGGATAATAATGATTTATTGATTATGACATCCTGATAACACATTGACCTTTAAAATATGGGTCTCAAATATTCTAATTCAAGGATTTGATTATGAAGGACTATTATAGGCTTTTGAAATAGATCATTTTGTGCACTGGGTCAACCATATAAAATATGTGACTAATGACAGAATGATGTAGTGAAAAAAAACACTGAACCAGGGAGTGGGGAACCCCAAGTTCTAGTCCAAGTTACACCATGTCTCAATGGTTCCCCAAAGCTGATCTGAAAAGAATACCAGTTTCTGTTAAACCTTTTACTGGTTAAAAGTGAGGATAACTAGAGAGCTTTCCAAATAGCTAAATATATTTAACTTTACTATTCTTAATCTGGAGAGTATTTCCTAATTGTAGCTTTAAAACTGGAGATAGCTTGTGGTTCCTGGGTAGCTCAGTTGGTTAAACATCTACCTTCAGCTCAGGTCATGATCCCAGCATCCTAGGATTGAGCCCTGGATTGGGC
The DNA here is from genome assembly GCA_003697995.1 of Taxidea taxus jeffersonii. Lineage (NCBI taxonomy): Eukaryota > Metazoa > Chordata > Mammalia > Carnivora > Mustelidae > Taxidea > Taxidea taxus. Next base: position 31,176 of record ML100233.1, read on the forward strand.
TCCCTGCTCGGCAGGGAGTCTGCTTATCCTTCTTCCTCCTGCTTGTGCTCTCTCTATCAAATAAATAAATAAAATCTTTAAAAAATAAAATAAAATAAAATTGGTCATAGTAGATAGTAGATGGCAATAAGTGTTGTAGGTATGATAGTAGATGTCATTTTAAAGATTTTCAGTTGACACATACATAAAAACCAGTTGGCAAACCCTATTTGTAATTTACTTATAAATCTATTTACTTATTAATATTCCTATCCTATGAAGTCCAAAAGTCTGAGGATTGCAGACATTAAATATGCCACTTCAGCTCTCTGGGCTTGGTTTCTACATATATAATTACATAGTAAGAGTATATTTAAATGCAAGGAAATGAAACACCTTGGCCTCAATACAAAGCAATCTTTAAAGTGAAGAAAAAGAGGGGAAATTGATGGAGATGGACTTCAGCTGTATCTATAAGATTTTAAACAAAAAAGATTTGAAGCAAGCATGGCAGCATGTTAATATCTGTAAAAATGGGTCATGAGTACATGGGTGTTATTATCTCTTCTATTTTGAGTAATTTCATAGTAAAAATGAAAATTAAAACACTAAGAATAATTAAAAGTAAGACAATGTGTATATATATATATGTATATATATATATAATTTTAAGCCAGAACAAAGTTCAAATCTATCTATCTTTACTAGGTATTTGGTATTTGACCTTTTGACCTTATTAAATCAATTAAGCATTTAACCTACTCCTCGATTATTTTTCAGTGATAATAATCCCTGTCTTGCAAAGTTGTTTTAAGTTAGACTCTTCAATTCAGTGAACAAAAATATCCCTCACTTCATTTGAACTAGAAAATATTTCATTATGTACAAATATTAGACAGATAGTCAGGCCTCACCAGAATATCCATGCAGTTAAGTGTCATTAGAACTTGAAGAAAGTTGAAGACTTAGAAGACTACCAACCAATTCTACTGACTAAATTATTTTGTTACTTTCTAAGCAAGAATCAATTAATATTCTTTCATAAGTGTTGCTTAGGTTTTCTTTTCCCTCACTTTTACCACTCCTACCATTATCCTGCTAATGTCCAGTTTTCAACCTCTCTTCACTAAATAACACTTCATGTTATTTGCATAGGACCTTTACTATAAGGTCATTTTGCTTTGGCACCTTAAACCACCCAGTAAACTCTCTTTCTAGGGGTGTTTGGGTGGCTCAGTTGGTTAACAATCTGCCTTTGGCTCAGATCATGATCTCAGGATATTGGAATTGAGCCTTGCAACAGGCTCTCTGCTCAGCGGGGAGTCTGGTTCTCCCCCTGCCACTCTCCCTGCTAATGCTGTTTCTCTCTCTCTCTAATAAATAAATAAATCTTAAACACACACACACACACACACACACACACACACACCTCTCTTTCTGGGCCACCTGGGTGGCTCAGTCATTAAGCATCTGCCTTTGGCTCAGGTTATGATCCCAGGACCATGGAATCAAGCCCCACATCAGGCTCTCTGCTTGACAGGAATCCTGCTTCTCCCTGTCCCACTCCCCCTGGTTGTGTTTCCTCTCCTGCTGTGTCTTTCTTTGTCAAATAAATAATTAAAAAATAAAATGAACTTAAATTTAAAAAAGAAAAAACTCTCTTTACCTACCACAGTCGATTTGATTTCACTGATTTCTATACAGAGTTTCCTACAAAGCTACCATATAGCCTCCTTGGCAACTACAGATTTGCTGTGCATGATGAGAAGCCCTTTCAGTTAGCTGTGGTCAGAATGCCAGGTCATATGATACAGAACGTGGCTATTTTATTGATGGATAATGAAAGCCTGTACAAATTAAAAAGGAAGGTAATGAAGGCTACGTCAACAACACCTGAACTGGTCCATCTAAGTCATGGATGTAAAGTGCCTAACAGAGTAACTGCTGCAAATACATAGAAGGGTTTCCTTATGAAGAACAGGAGGACTAGGAAGTCATCCAAGAGATGATCACGACTTAACTGAGCCCTAAAGGATTAATGGGCATCACATAGGCAAAGCTATAGAGGGATGGTATCAGTGAGCCCTCTTGCTCAAATATAGATCCCAACAATTAAAACCAGAAATAAACAAGACTGCTTGCTCAACTGTTGCTCTAACTGAAACCTATTTTCCTTATTTCTTAACACACTTTTTTTATTATACAATTTTTAAAGTTTTTATTTTAATTCCAGTTAGTTAATATACAATGCAATATTAGTTTCAAGCGTACAATATAGTAATTTAACATTTCTGTGCATTAGCCCATGCTTATCACAACAAGTGCACTCCTTAATCCCCATCACCTATTTTTTTTAATTTTTTTTTATTTGCTTGATAGAGATCACAAGTAGGCAGAGAAGCAGGCAGAGAGAGAGGAGGAAGCAGGCTCCCCACTGAGCAGAGAGCCCAATGTGGGGCTCGATCCCAGGACCCTGAGATCATGACCTGAGCAGGAGGCAGAGGCTTAACCCACTGAGCCACCCAGGTGCCCCCCATCACCTATTTAACCCCCTTTACCTTATAACCATCAGTTTGTTTTCTTTAGTTTAGAGTCTGTTTCTTCGATTGCCTCTCTCTCTCTGTTTCCCCTTTGCTCATTTGTTTTGTTTCCTAGATTACACATAGGAGTGAGATCATGATATTTGTCTTTCTCTGACTGACTTCTTTTGCTTAGCATAATATTCTCTAGCTGCATCCCTGTCTTTGCAAATGGCAAGGTTTCATTCTTTTTACGGCTGAGTAATATTGCACTGTATGCATATGCCACCTCTTCTTTATCATTCATCAGTCAATGAAAACTTGGGCTGTTTCCATATTTTGGGTATTATAAATAATGCTATTATAAACATGGGAATGCACGTATCCCTTCAAATTGGTATTTTTGTATTCTTTGGGTAAATACCCAGAAGAATAATTGCTGAATCATAAAGTACTTTTTTTTCTTCTTTTTTTTTTTTTTTTTTTTTTTTTTTACTTTTTGAGGAACCTCCATACTGTTTCCCACAGTAGCTAGACCAATTTGCATTCCCACCAACAGTGGAAAAGTGTTCCATTTTCCACAACACTTTCTGTTTTTTGTGTTGTTGATTTTAGCCATTCTGACAGGAGTGAGATGATATTTCACTGTAGTTTTTATTTGTATTTCCCTGCTGATGAGTGATGTTGAGCATCTTTTCATGTGTCTGTTGGTCATCTTTATATTTTCTTTGGAAAAATGTCTATTGATGCCTTCTACCCTTTTTTTAACTGAATTATTTGGTTTTGGGGAGTGGAGTTTGGTAAATTCTTTATAGATTTTAAGTACTATTCCTTATTAGATATATCATTTGTAAACATCTTTTCCCAACAGTAGGCTGTTTTTTAGTTTAGTTGATTGTGTCCTTTACTGTGTGGAAGTTTTATTTTGATGAAGTCCCAGTAGTTTATTTTTGCTTTTATTTCACTTACCTCAGGAGACATATCTAGAAATAACACATAATACCACAGGAATACAAACAATTATATGAGATTATTATGAAAAACTATATGCCAACAAATTGGACAACCTGGAGGAAATGGATAAATTCCTAGAATCATACAGATTACTGAAACTGAAACAGGAATAAATAGAAAAGTTGAAGAGATCAATAGTCAGTAAAATAATTGAATTATTAATCAAAAACTCCCAACAAACAAAAGTCCAGGACTAGATGGCTTCACAGGAAAATTCTACCAAACATTTAAAGAAGAGTTAACACCTATTCTTCTCAAACTACTCCAAAAAATGGAAGAAGAAGGAAAGCTTCCAAACTCATTCTGAGACCAACATTATCCTGATACTAAAGCTAAATAAAGACTCCAATTAAAAAAGAAAACTACAGACCAATATCTCTGATAAACATGGACGCAAAAATTCTCAATACGATGCTAGCAATCCAAATCCAACAATACAATAAAAATAATCATTCACCATGATCAAGTGAGATTTATTTCTGGTATGCAAGTGTGGTTCAATATTCTCAACTCAATCAATATGATGCATTACATTAATAAAAGAAATGGTAAGAACCATATGACCATTTCAATGGATACAGAAAAAGCATTTGACAAAATACAACACCATTCATGATAAAAACCCTCAGCAAAGTAGGTTTAGAGGAAACATACCTGACATAATAAAGGCCATGTATGAAAAATCCACACCTAACACCACCTTCAATGTGGAAATACTGGGAGCTTTTCTTCTGTGATCAGGAACAAGACAGGTATGTTCACTCTCACCACTCTTATTTAGCATTGTACTGAAAGTCCTAACCACAGCAATCAGAAAACAAAAAAGAAATAAAATACATCCAAATAAGCAAAGAAGAAGTAAAACTTTCATTACTTGTAGGTGACGTGATATTCTATATAGAGAACTCAAAAAACTTCACCAAAAATTAGTAGAACTGTTACATGCATTCAATAAAGTTGTAGGCTACAAAATCAACATACAGAAAGCTGTTGTACTTCTATGCACCAATAATGAAGTAGTGGAAATAGAAATTAAGGAATCAATCTCATTTAAAATTGCACCAAAAGCCATAAGATACCTAGGAATAAACACAAACAAAGAGGTAAAAATCTGTACTCTGAAAACTATAAAAACAATGATGAAAGAAATTAAAGATGACACAAAGAAATGGAAAGACATCCCATGCTCATGGATTGGAAGAAAAATATTGTTAAAATGTCTACACTACCCAAAGCAATCAACACATTTAATGCAATCCCTGTCAAAATAACACCAGCATTTTTTTTTACAGAACTTGAACACTCATAAAATTTGTATGTAACCACAAAATACCCCCAAATAGCCAAAGCAATCCTGAAAAAGAAAAGCAAAGCTGGATGTATCACAATTACAGACTTCAAGCTATATTACAAAGCTGTTATGGTCAAGACAGTATGATACTAGGACAAAAACAGATATATAGATCAATGGAACAGAATAGAAAACCCAGAAATGAACTCATAACTAAAATTTGACAGAGCAGGAAAGACAGTCTGATGGTAAAAAAAAAAAAAAAAAATCTCTTCAACAGAGGATATAGGGAAAACTGGAGAGCAAAATGTGGAAGAATGAAAGTAGGTCACTCTTTTACATCATACACAAAAATAAATTCCAAATGGGTGAAAGGCCTCAATGTGTGACAGGAAACCATCAAAATCCTAGAGAACCCAGGCAGAAATCTCCTTGATATCATCCTTAACAACTTCTTATCACAGTCCCTTGAAGCTTAGACAAAGATGTTTTGCAATGACCAGAACATTCCAACTGCCAGGCCAAAAAAGCCCTGCTATCAACTGAATACATAGAAGACTGCATCCCACACATCCCTTTCCCCACCCATGATCACATGCTCTCCTGCTCTCTTGCAAGTATCCTCCTGAACCTCTCCCTATAAAACTCTAGGTATCCATCCTGCCAGCAGAGAAGTTAGTTGTTAAGTCTTGAGCCTGTCACCTTCCCCATCTTCTGGCACCTAAAATAAATTATTCCCTTTCTATTTCCCAAACCCTCATCTCTTTAGTTATTGGCCTCTCTTGGGTTGAGTTTATCTGAGTTTATTTAGCAACGGTGTTGGCAAATCTAGCCAGCAGGTGTGCTTTCGATTTGTTCAAACCCCTCAGGAATCCCTGGTCTAGAACATTTGCCACAGCAACACATCAGGGCTTACACATTCATCCCATTCATTTCTTGAATTAACAGCTTTGATTGATGGGTAACAATAACACTTGAAGTTTATTGAGAACCAAAAACACAATCCACAAAATATGCAAGATTCTTACCTAATCCGCTTAATTTTTAAATATGATAATGGCAGGGAAATAATCACTTTCATATATACTGAAAAAGATCTTCTTTTGTCTTTTGTCTTGAGCTGGAGATGGTATATAAGGTGTTGGCTTCAACCCCTTTGAGAAATTAGTTTTCATGGTATTTCCCATGTATACAGGAGACATACATATTCTTAAACTTCTCTTTGTTTTTCATCTGTTAATCTGTCTTTTACTACAGGGGTGTCTCAGTGAAGAGACCTGTTCCTACCCTGCAATAGTAAATCTTTGCTTTTTTGTAACATTTGGAAGAAAGACCCATCTGAATAATTGAAATTATGAATTATGGAACAGTATACGAGGAATAGTTTTCAAACTTTCTGGATTATGACTTTCGTATATACTATTAGTAGAGAGATATGAAAAATACTTTCACATAAATGTCATTATTTAGTTGTTCTTTCTCTGTTATGTATTTGGTAATATAATATGCATCTTGGTTTTGTTTATTCGTTTAACAATAAATTCTTGAAGTTTCAGGGAGGCTAATCATTTCTTAGATATCTCACACCCAAATCATGGAAGAACTGATTGTGAGCCATTTATTTTACTCCAAATTCCATCTAAAGCTGTTCCTCAAAATAATATGCTAGCTGCTCTTTAATAGTAGAGCATTTAGTGTTAATTTGCTCATTTGTTTGCTGTAAGGTAATAAGGATGACTAAACTACATTCTGCTTTGCTGACTGTGAATGTCACAACTACTACTCATATATACTATGATGTAAATAATGTCTCTCCTAGCTAGAGTTGTGTAGCAAAGACACAAATCAATCACCATTCTTGTAATCAATAGTTCACATTTTCAAAGCAACTAAAATAATACCAGGGCTAAAAGTGAGTTTAGAGATTATCTCATCCAATAACTTCACTCTACATATGAAGAAACAGGCCCACAAATTTTAGTTCATATTTATGAGATAAGAAACCAATAATTTTGACTCCCAGTACATTGCTCTTTACACAATACTCATGTTTTAGGTACAGTTTTTGGTGATAAAGAAAACTAATACACCAAGTATTTTAAATACTTAACCTAGTAACCTGGGTATTAGTCAAATGGTTACTATAGTACAGTAATATAGTATAGTAATAAAATAGGTATAGATATTATTACTATTATTTAGATTAATAGTTCCAAAACTCTAGCAAGTGTCAGAATCACCTGGAGGACTTTTTAAAAACAAGTGGCTGGATTCTACTCCCAGTGTTCCTGATTCAGCAGGTCTGGAGTAGGGCCTGAGTATTTTTATCAACAACAAATGCTGCTGGATCAGGGAATACATTTTGAAAACAATTGGTTTAGATCAAAGGCTTTCAAGCCAACTTTGTTACTTAAAGCTAAGTGACCTATGGCACATTAATCTTTAACCTTATTTTTCTTAGCTGTAAATTAATATGTACCTTATATATATTAGTACAATATGAAGCAATATATGTAAAGAACTATACACCTAGTGTCTAAGGCACTTGATATGTGACTGCCATCATTATTTTTTAATCATTATCACATTGATTTTCTAAGCATTCAGATTCACCAAGTAAAGATAACTAAGTTAATAAACTATAGCCTACTATAGCAACTTTGGGACTGTAATAACTGGAAAGAATAATTTTTTGCATGTAAATATTTGTAATTTGTGCTACAGAAAACACTTGAAATAGTTCCCTAGCCTAAAGATAAACTTTAGCCATCCCTCTTTTCCCTATTGAGCTTAATGAACTATAAATTTGTTTGGTGGAACTCTTCTTTATCTTCAGAAGGTAACTTGTTTGAACTGTCATCAATATGAGTTGTGGGGTCTGCATTAATGAGATGTAATGGTGTGTAATATTTTTAAGTGTGGGTGTCTTTGCTTAAGAAATAGAGCTTTTATGGAGGTCAAATGCCTTTATTTATAGTTTGACAAAAGTCTCTTCAAATGCAAATGCTTCCTGTCTGGAGGTAAATAATTACCAAGACATGTGAGCAACACATAAGAAAAAAACTAATTATTTTAAACTCCAAATATCATTTAGATGGTAAAAAGAATTCAGTTGAATGTATTCAAAGGGAATCCCCCCCCCCAGCTCTCCTTGCTACTGTGCCACTCTGTATTCTGAGGCTTGCCTCTTGGCAGATTGTTTCATTATCCAGCAGTATCATAAATCTCTTTTATTAGCACCTTAAAAAATAAACAAACAATGATTTTGTTATGTTTCACACAAGTAGTGCATTTTAATTTTGTAGGCTTGTATTATTGACTTGAAAAAAACTGCAACAATTCAGATTGAAATACTACACTCAATTCTTAACAATATGAAAACACTGTTCGATGTGTAGAAATATAATGGCATCTGTTATGCATATCAAATGAAGCAAGCTTTTTTTGGTATCATGCACATGGAACCTTGGACTAACTAGGAAAGTTAGTATTAATTACCACAGAAAAATGAAAACTCGTCATTCAATTTTGTACTCTCTGTGAAAATGCACCATGAAATTGAGTCAACACCCCATGAAATATACTCAAATCATGTGAAGACCACACAAAATAATGTGTCTGAATCAGTTAAATGATAGATAAGTTTTAAAATCAGTAAATAAAAATAAGTTATTTGCTGTCATCACACATTTTCTTCCAGCTTCAAAAGAGTAGATTTTTAAAATTATGCACATCAAGAGTGAGTAAAATTCACTAATTATGACAGAAAAAAGATAACCAAATATCAAAAAGGATAATGGAATAGAAAAACTAACATTAGTTAAGAGAGTCGTATTTGCTTTTCTTCAAAATATTCATACCTTTCATCTTACAGATGTATCAGTTAGATTTGTTTACTGTGATGCAAATTTCCCTAAATCTATGCACATATGAGAATCTTTTCAGAGTTCTTTTAATGAGTGATTTCTGAGGTTATATCCTAAATCTATTAAGTTTCAGTCTTCAAGGCTGAGTCCCAAGAACCTACATATATTTTTTTTCTCCTCTAGTAGTTCTATTGCAATTAACAGCTCAACAGGCATTTGAAAAACATAGTTAAAATGTACATTTCATAAGTATTGCCAAAGGACAAAACTGAAGTAATTCAACAGTGTATTTGATATCTTCTGTTTAAGGGAAAACATCCATGGGGTACAGGAGAACAGGGTCTCACAAGCAGTGGAGCAGTCTTCTAAAGGATTTTGGGCCAGAACAAGTTTTATAGAAAGTTGGAAGTGCAATGCAAAAATAAGACCTGATTGGCTAGGAGGTCAGGTATTTCCTTACAAGGCTAAAAGCAACTCAAGTGCCCATCAATGGATGAAGGGATAATAAAGATAAAGGATGTGTGTGTGCGTGTGTGTGTGTGCATACACAAGAAAAATGAAATGTGCGTGTGTGTGTATGTATATATATATATGTGTGTGTGTGTGTACATATATAAACCCAACCATAAAAAAAGAATGAAATCTTGCCATTTTCAACAACATGGATGGATCTAGAAGGTACAATGCTAAATGAAAAATGTCAGTCAAAGAAAGACACATGCCATATGATTCACTCATATGTTTAAGATAGTAAGAAAAAAATAAATTAAGATATTAAGAAAAAAGAAACTAAGAAAAAAGAAACAAATAAACAGACTCTTAAATACAGAGAACAAACTGGTGGTTGCCAGAGGAAAGACGGGTGGAGGGATGGGTGAAATAGATAAAAGGGATTAAGAGTGCACTTGTCTTAATGAGCAATGAAATGCATAGGACTATTGAGTCATTATGCTATACACCTGAAACTAATATAGCACTGTATATTAATTATACCTGAATAAAAATTTAAAAAAACATTTTAAAATATGAGGGGAAAGAGCCTAGCAGGTCCTGTTTTCTAGGGTGACATAAGCTAACTAAAGTTGAATTGGAAGATTGTAATTGGTGTATGTTAGGTTTCCTTGACAGGTGTTGCACCTAAGTGCACTCTGACTTAGGTTTATATTTGTGATGTGGACTGGGTCACTGAGGTGGCCTCCATTTTGTGGGATCTGATATAGAAATTAACTCTATCAGTGTTTTTTATTCTAAAGCCTTTATATACCATTTTGAGTGTGAATTTCAGCTTCTGAGAAAAACAGAAGAGCAGAAATACCAAGAAGCATCTTATTGTTTCCCAAAAACTATCTACAAAAAAGTAATAATAGTACCTAAAATAAAAGACCAGAATATACTGTATATTTTTATAGAAATATATTTTATAGCCCACTGTTAGTTAACATGCTATCAAAACTTGACTCCAAAAGAATGTTTATTTAGAAGCCATATTCCTGAAATGGAGGTAGAAATTTATTTTGCTTTTTCCCTTCCTTTTCTTTTACCTTGGTCCAAGCCATGTCTAAGCACAAATACAACATGTAACCCAAACATTAACGGAGGGTAAGACTACATTCATGAAATAGGCTGATTACCAGCCCTCATTCTATTTTAGCATTTCACTGACAATGAAAGCACTTCCCTCAGCTCTAGGTTTTCTTCCAAAATGGGAACAAATCACTCTAAATTTTCAAAATTTGTTTAGGATTCAGATACAAAACTAGGAGGCAAACTTTTTCCTCAATCCTGATCTCTAAGGATTACAAATTAATTGTAAGTACACGTGAAAAACTAGTGTAAATAAAATGCTATAAATGAAAGTTCTGAAAAATGCAATAGATTTGGTACTACAATTTGTGGTAAATACATTGTTTCAGAAATGGTTTTGGAAAAACTGGTTTTCTATATAAAAAAATTATTATTACACAACTAAAATTTAACCAAATTAATTTAAAGATCAAGTTGGTTTTATTAAATAATTCAGCAATTGAGCACTAATTCCTTTAGCAAAGAGAAAGGGTCATTAAAAAAAAAAGAAGTTATTAGCAAAGAGTTCATTGTTTCAGACAAGGTTATCCTCCTAAGAGGAACAAAAAGGGTATATTCAAGCAGGTTCACACTAGTGCTAACCAGGTAATTTCAGGTTGTCTGGTTAAATGTTACATTTCTGGGGAAAGTTAAAACTTCAGATAGGTCAGGTATTAAGTCTTTGCTTATGTGGAGGGGTTAACACAAGTCACTCCATCTTGTGCCAACTGTCTCCTTTTTGACAATTCCCCTATTTCGATCAAACTTTCAGCTTAATTGATCAAAATTTAGGTCATTAATGTTACTCTCAGCTACCACTTGAAGCTTTTGTTGATCTTTCTGTAGTACCCTTAGGTCATGACATTTTTGTTTAATCCCTGTGATATTCAAAGGTTATAGCTTCAGGCCCAAAATTTTTAAGTCAATCATTATCTTCATTCCTTTCCTGATGTCCCAATCTTAGGGAAATCCTTTGGCAGTTATTGGATACAAATGCACATTTGAATCTTTTAAGAGAATACAATGCATCAGTGGAGATTATCATGATCATTATATGCAGGATAATTCCCAGCATTTGGATTATACCTCAGAACCATGGTCCCTAAGAACCAAAGAAATTAAAAGCAAGTAAGTCAAAGAAAGACCCTTTTGATAGAGTAACTTTTTTAAGCTAAATAGCTTGTTCAGTAATCTTACATAACTGAGCTTCAACTTTTTTGTATTAATTCAGGTACAGTAGGTGGTGTTGGCCACAGCACAAACACTTCCTACTCCACTAAATGATAATTAAGGGCTATTCTATTATCAAGAAGAGCTTTAGCCAAAGGGACTAAGGATCTTTGTTAGGGAATTATTGTCTTTGCAGCTTATTCTGCAATATTCCCAAGAGTTAAGGAGAGATTTCTGATTATATTCTCATTTACATTTACTCTCAACCAGGGAAATATGGCCCTGCCAAGGGAAGCAAATCCTGAGTCATGAGTGCCTCCTGGCAAGTGTGCTCTAATTCATGTAAATTCAGGAGAATCAACTAGTGATATGTTTTAGTTTATTTATGGAAATTTAAGGACATGGTTAGTTAACCTAAGGGATATTGCTCACTTGTATGCCAGCTATCTAGGCACTCACAGTCTTGAGGATAATGATAGTCACCACAGAAAAAGAAAAAAAAAAACAAACATTTCCTTTAAGATGGTATTGTTAATGGATTCATTCACAGGTATTGCTGCATTTACTTATCCAAGCCAAGCATCAGTTATGTTTTCAGCACATTTGGGAAATAAAAATCCTAGCCTGAAGAAAAAAAAAAAAGCATTCTAAATATCTTGCAAAGATGGGCTCTGTTAGTGAGATCCTTTAGTTAGTGGGGGCAGATCTGATCTAGATAATCTTGAAAATGTGGAGCTGCATGTGTACTAAGACTTACATAGGTATTTGTGTCAAACTGAGCAGGTACAATCATAATTAAAGAAAGGTAAAATCACAATATTGGAAGTTCTGACTGTAAGAGTTGAAATCAGTAATAGACTTCTAAGGGTAATTAATAACAGTTGATGGTGACATTAGGAGTAGAAGAGAAATTGGTCACAGGGAGGACCAGGGGATCCTGTTCTTGCAATTTTGTGGAAATCTCCCTACTAATGTCTATTTGTGCTTTGCATCACTTTAAATGTGCCATGGCAGGTGAAGGATTATTTAAAAAAAAAAAAGTTTGTGAGGGGGACGCCTGGGTGGCTCGGTTGGTTGAGCGGCTGCCTTCAGCTCGGGTCATGATCCCAGCATCCTGGGATCAAGTCCCACATTGGGCTCCTTGCTCAGCAGTGAGCCTGCTTCTCCCTCTGCCTCTGCTTGCTCCTGCGCGCTCTCTCTCTATCTGACAAATAAATAAATAAATAAATAAATAAATAAATAAATCTTAAAAAAAAAAAGTTTGTGAGGGAACGGGGAAGAATCAATGAGCCATCATGGGTTTCTCATAACTCCAATTGTTCATTTAATTTACAGCCTTTGTTTGCCCATGTAATTACTCTGATTCAGGGTCAGACTGTTACCATATTGCAAGGACATCAGAATGGCAAAAGTCTGACAATAAGGGGTCATCTTTGCAGTAGAATGGACTGGATCCTAATGTGTCACAATTCATATAGATTATGTTGCTACTGCCTTCACATTAAAGTAAGCTAGGGCATTTCTCTGATACTCTGGTCCAGGATTTTTAGTGTGAGACTCAATTTTGATGCCAGCAACTTAAGAAGGTAAGAGAATAATAGTAAAAATGTCATTTATTTTTTTGTCCATTTTTTACTTGGGTCCCAGAAAACATAAGAAAAGTTCTCTCTGCTTTCATAACATCCCCAAATCATAGATGACCCCAGAGGCTATCAGTATGAATATTAAGTTTATCTTTCTATTAACTGGCATGCTCTGGAAAGGGCATAGACTATCTTATGATCTGATTTAGCTTGTGGAAGATTTCCCTTCTCATGTAATACATATCAGGCAGTGACAGAATAACTAGTGTTAAAGTTTCCTTTCTCATTTTTACAATATGCCCCATCAACAAACAAGACTAGATTAAGATTAGTCAAAGGGATGTCTCATAAATCAGAACACAATGTCATGAAATGGGACATTATTATCCAACAGTCATGGGCTCTCCTTCGACAAGCAGGGTGGCAATATAGCAAGATTAAGAACATTGCAATATTTAAGATGTAGATTAGATGTTTAAAGCAGAAGGATCTCATAGGAGGTTAATCTGTTTGCAGAGAAATGTTGAGTTGATTCTGAGTTAAGAAGACTTTGAATGGCATACAGCATTTGAAAATAAATGTAATTTCCTAAAGTTAAGTCTGCTGAGGTTTCTAACAACTTTGCATTTATGGCTATAGCATTTAGGCAGTTGGGATAGTCATGAACAACTGGATCAACCTGTATACAACGATAGACAATAGACTTACATTTACTGTCATGTTACTTGTGTAAGCATTCCCAGATGTTGTTTATCTCTTTCATGCACATATAGGGTGAAAGGTTTTAAACAGTTAGGCAGTCCCAAGGCAGGCAATTCTTATAGAAATTTAGTCTTATAAAAGATTGCTCATGTTTGTCTTCCCAAGGAAGGGGTTCAAGGACTGAAATTTTGGTAAGTTTGTAGAATGGGGAAGCCAATAAGGGAAAATTAGAAACCTATAACTTGCAATAGCTGGGTGGATCTAAAAATCTTTGAAGCTGTTGCTTAGTTGTGTGTCTAGGAAATCTTGGATTAGTTTAATGCTTTTTAGAGATAACTGGATACCTTTAGTGCTTAGATAATGATCTATGTAATGAACAGTGTCCAAGGATAACTATAATTTCTGTTTAGAAATTTTATATCCTTTTTCAGCTAACTGTTGCAGCAAATAAATAAAATATTTTATCAATGGCTCCTTGGTAACTGAGCATGGCAAGGGTTTGTCAATGTATTGTAAAAAAGTCAATTTCCTAGGCAACAAGAGGGTGCTTAAATCTTGGTGGAAGTACTTGGGAAAAATAAGAAGGGGCCTCAGTGAACCCTTGGAGAAGAATGACTCTCCAGGTATATGGTTGATTGTTCTGAGTAAATGTAAATAGATTATCAGCTGTTGGAATCTATGGGGATGCCAAAAAAGGCTGAACAAAGGTTTACAACAGTCAGCCATTTTTAGTCTTGTGGAACTTGTGACAAAAGGGTATTTGGGTTTGGAACAACTAAGAAATGGGGAATGACTATCTTGTTAATAGATCTAAAGTCCTAGACAAATCACCATCCCCACACATTAGGTTTCTGCAATGGCAAAATCAGCATGTTAGAGGGACTGATGCAAAGAATAATTAACCCCTGAGCAATTAGGTCTTTTACTATTGGTATAACACTTTGTATGGCCCTCAGGCTTTAAGGGATATTGAAGCAATTTGGGAAGAAGTTTAATTATCTAAATTTTTATAGGCTCTGCATTTTTTATTTTCCCAATGTCAGTATTAGAAGTTCCCCACAGATTTTTGGGCAACTCAGTTAAATTAGGGAACCTTTGTTGGAATTCTTCCTCTTCTCTGTCAAGGACAGATTATAGGGAACATAAAAGACCAGGTTCAGGTAGGTCAGGAAACTGAAGTATCCATTGGAGGCAAAACATAATAGCCCATGTAATTTAGAGAGGAGATCTCTACCTAATAGATTAACTGAGACTATACATGTAGTAAAAAAGGATGTTTTTCAGTAAGAGACCCCAATGTCATTTGTGTGGTTGAAATATAAATTCTCTCTAAACATTATTAGACATCCCCACTATGGAACCTTTTTCCACTCTGAGGGATTTATTCTCCTATGAGAGTGGGGTTAAATGTAGAAAGCATGGCCCCTATAGCTACCAGAATTTAGCAAGGTTTTCCATTAATTTTAATTTTATTTCTCCCTTGGCTATTGGTGGCAGTTTACTGGAGGATCTCTGGGGTCCCCATCAGTTTTGGGAGGGATCATCTGAGAAGATATTAAGGAATTTATATAGGACATTTGAGGACAAAATTTCCTGTGCTCCAGTTGATTACAAATGAGAAACCCATACTTGGGCCAGCATTTTAATGGACCACTAAGAGGATGTGATGTGGGAGGCATTATTCAAGGTCTCTGTCCTTGGAGCTGTTGTAGCTGTAATGTTCATAGTTGGGCAGATCTTTGTTCATAATCTTGTTCCAAAGTTCTTTCAGAATGCTCAGTTATGGCCAAAAGTCCATTCAGATCAGATGCCTCCTATCCTGTTTTCTGCTTTTTTATCAATCGCTGGCTTCAAGAGATAATCAGTTTATAAATAGAGCAATAGAGCAAGTTGACTGATCATATTTATTGTATGAAACGTGGATTGCCATAGGAAGAGCTATTCCAAAAGGCTTTAACATCAGGCACAGATTCATCTTTTATTTGTTTATTTTATTCATCTTGTATCATTTTTTATTGCAAGGTTGAATAATAGACCATTCAGTATGAGCAAGAAAGATTCTAAGAATGGCTTGTAAAGGGTCAGTTGTAATTTTGTGAGCTTTTCCTGGTTCTTGTGGAGAGAATGTTGGAGGTCAAAGATAATAAATATCAGCTTTATGGTTTTGCCATTTTTCTTCCTGCATCAATTTTTGGGCTTCACCATGTTCTACCAACAGGTGTACAAGCTCATAATGATCTGGCAGCTCTGGCTCATAGACCCCAATCATGATTCTAAATTCTTCCCCAAAACTGGGGAATCCTCCCTATGTTTAGGAAATTCTTTAACTATGGACCTTAGTTCAGTCTGAACAAGGGTTAAAAGATTTGAGAAGGATTGTTTGCAACCTCAGGTAGCTTTATCTCAAAGGGTAGCTCTTTAATAATCTCTTTAGAGTAGTGGAAAAGCAGTTCAGACAGAATTAGTAAAATGTGAGTACTCAGGTAAAGTAGGATAGAGGGCAGCCATTGTAGTCACTTCAGTCCTATTGTCTTTTGGTTTAGGTTTCTCTTGTGTCTTTCATTTTTCATCAACCTTTGTAATGAGTGTTTTAATGAAGCTATTTTGGAATCTTGAAGCCTTTTGGAAGCTTCTGCATACTAATTACAATAGGTATCCCATTCTGTTTGTTTAATTTGGGAACCCTTACTTTTAAGTGCTCTTCTTAAATGAATGATCTTAATTCACTGGAATATTCCATATAATGACCATTGCAATTTATTTTTAGTAAGATTTACCATTTCTATAGATATCTACAGCTACCAGGATTATAGTTCTTACACATAAAATAAGTAGGTCTGTCAGAAGGTGGTGCACTTAACTCTTTGGAGCTTAAGAATCCCATTTTATTTGTTAGTTAATTTATTCATTTGTTTGTTTTTCTAATTCTTTGGGACATTTGAAATCAAACTAATACTTAAATGGGATGTGGCACTGGCTTGAAAATTGTGTGAGGTTTTACAGCGTACCTTGTTTTGTGGAAATTTTCTTAAGGTTGGCAGGTGACCTACTGTCAAACTATTTAAATACTGTCAACTAATTTAAATATGGAACTTATTTTATTTTTTTATTTGAACTCAATTTAAATTTTATTTAAATTCAATTTAAATTTTATTTAAATTCAATTACCCAATATATAGTGCATAATTATTTTTTTAAATATTTTATTTATTTAATTGACAGAGAGAGAGAGCAAGAGAAAGAGCACAAGCAGGGGGAGTGGGAGAGGGATAAGCAGACTTTCCAATGAGCAGGGAGCCCAGTGCAGGACTCAATCCCAGGATCCTGGGATCATGACCTGAGCTGAAGGCAAATGTTCAACCGGCTTAATCTGAGCCACCCAGACACCCCCATCAGTTTTTGATGTAGTGTTTAATAATTCATTAATTGCATATAACACCCAGTGCTCATCACAGCCCATGCCCTCCTTAATAGCCAATATTCAGTTGCCACATCCCCCCACCCACCTCCCCTTCTGCAGCCCTCGGTTTATTTCCCAGTCTCCCTGGTTGGTCTCCCTCTTTGATTTTTTCTCATTCAGTTTTCCCCCTATTCCCCCGTGATCCTCTGCACTATTTCTTATATTCCACATATGAGTAAAACCCATATGATAATTGTCTCTCTGCTTGACTTATTTCACATAGCATAATGCCCTCCAGTTCCATCCATGCCAATGTAAATGGTAGATATTCATTCTTTCTGATGGCTGAGTAATATTTCATTGTATATATAAACCACATCTTCTTTATCCATTCATCCACTGAAGGACATCTTGGCTCCTTATATGATATAGCTATTGTGGATATTGCTGTTATGAACATTGGGGTGCAGGTGCCCCTTAGTTTCACTATATCTGTATCTTTGGGATAAATACCCAGTAGTGCAATTGCTGGGTCCTAGAGTAACTCTATTTTTAACTTATTGATGAACCTCCATACTGTTTTCCAGAGTCGCTGATTACCAGCTTGCATTCCCATCAATAGTGTAAAAGGGTTCCCCTTTCTCCACAACCTCATCAGCATTTGTTGTTTCCTGCAATCTTAATTTTAGTAATTCCAGTTGATGTAAGGTGTTAACTCATTGTGGTTGTGGTTTGTATTTCCCTGAAGATGAGTGATGTAGAGCATTTTTTCATATGTCTGTTGGCTATTTGTATGTCTTCGTTGGAGAAATGTCTGTTCATGTCTTCTGCCCATTTCTTGATTGGATTGTTTTTTTGAATGTTGAGTTTGATAAGTTCTTTATAGATCTTGGATACCAGCCCTTTATCTGATATGTCCTTTGCAAGTATCTTTTTTCCATTCCGTACACTTCCTCTTAGTTTTGTTGACTGTTTCCTTTGCTACACAGAAGATTTATATCTTGATTAAGTCCCAATAGTTCATTGTTGCTTTTGTTTCCCTTGCCTTTAGAGATGTGTCTTGCAAGAAATTTCTGCAGGCAAGGTTGAAGAGGTTGCTGCCTTTGTTCTCTTCTAGGATTTGAATGGATTCTTGAATCACATTTAGGTCTTTCAATTGTTTTGAATATATCTTTGTTTAAGGGGTAGAGACAATGGTCCAGTTTCATTTTCCTGTGTCTGTCCAAGTTTTCCAGCACCATTTTTTGAAGAGTCTATACTTTCACCATTGGATATTCTTTCCTACTATGTTGAAGTTTAGTTGACCATTGAGTTGAGGGTCCATTTCTGGGTTCTCAATTCTGTTCCATTGATCTATGTGTCTGCTTTTGTGCCAGTACCATGCTGTCTTGATGATCTCAGCTTTGTAATATATCTTGAAGTCAGGCATTGTGATTGTTGGGTCCATAATCAAAGGAGCGAGACTGATACAAAGCTAAGATCAAGCAAAGCTTTATTTCACGCCAAGCATCAAGAATCAAACTGACCGGCAAGGGCCGTCTCTTACAAAGAGAGGTGACCCCTCTCTGCCTTACAGACTGGCTTTTAAGGGCAAAAGCCATGTGGTTGGGCCTGGCCAAGTACAGGTGGCCAATGACACAGAGAAAACTGCGCAGTCAGGCTAGGCCACACATAAGTGACCAATTGAATTACAGTTTACCCTATAATAGATATTTGAACTAGCCTACCTTGGTCAGGATTGGCACCCAAAAGGGGCCCAAAGGGCGGGGCCCATACTCCTTGGTAGCTAGGGAGACAGTATGCATCCCCACTGATTGGATACCTCCACCTGGCCTGACCCATCCTTGTATTTGGGCTTTGTTAACTGGGACTGGTTTCAGGGACTTGTTTTTAAGTAAGTCCCCTGGAGGGGGGCGGGCAGTGTCCATTTAAGTTTTACTGCATAAACAACAAAATGGCTATTCAACCGAAATGGAGCTGTTTTGGATAAATAGGCCACTGTGATGGCCCCCAGTTTTGGTTTTCTTTTTCAATATACCTCCGGCTATTTAGGATCATCTCTGATTTCATACAAATTTTAGGATTGGGGTGTCTGGATGGCTCAGTCAGTAAAGTGACTGACTTCGGCCCAGGTAATGATCCTGGAATCCCAGGATCAAGTCCTGCATCAGGATTCCTGCTTGGTAAGGAGTCTGCTTCTCCCTCTGACCATCCCCCTTCTCATGTTCTCTCTCTTTCTCATTCTGTCTCTCTCTTAAATAAATAAATAAATAAGCAAGTAAATAAATAAATAAATAAAATATTTTAAAGATTTAGGATTACTTGTCCCAACTCTTTGAAAAATGTTGATGGTATTTTGATAGGGATTTAATTGAATGCACAGATTTCTCTGGGTAGCATAGACACATTATCAATATTTAGCCTTCCAATCCATGAGCATGGAATGTTTTTCCATCTCTTTATGTCTTCCTCACTTTCCTAATTATTCTGTACTTTTTAGAGTACAGATCTTTCACCTCCTTGGTTAGGTTTATTTCTTGGTATCTTATGGGTTGTGGTGCAATTGTAAATGGGATCAACTCCTTAATTTCTTTCTTCAGTCACATGGTTAGTGGATACAAATGCAAGTAATTTTGTAACCAGCCATATTTCTGAATTGCTGTATGAATCCTGGGATGGAGTCTTTTGGGCTTCCCATATAAAGTATCATGCCATTTGTGAAGAGAGAGTTTGACCTCTTCTTTGCCAATTTGAATGTCTTTTATTGCTTTTTGTTGCTTGATTGCTGAGGCTAGGACTTCTAGTACTATGTTGAACAACAGTGGTGGGAGTGGGCATGCTTATCTTGTTCCTGGCCTTAGGGGAAAAGCTCTCAGTTTTTCCTCACTGAGAATTATATTTGCTATGGGCTTTTTGTAGATGGCTTTGATGATATTGAGGCATGTTACCTCTATCCCTACACTTTAAAGAGTTTTAAGCAAGAATTGATGCTGTATTTTGCCAAATGCTTTTTCTACATCAATTGAGAGGATCATGTATTTCTTGTCTTTTCTTTTATTAATGTGCTCTGTCACATTCATTGATTTGCTAATGATGAACCACCCTTGCCTCCCAGTAGTAAATCCCACTTGGTCTTAGTGAATAATCCTTTTATTTATTTTTTTTTTAAGATTTTATTTATCTGAAAGAGACAACATGAGAGAGACTGAGCATTAGCAAGGGGGGAGGGTAGAGGGAGAAATAGACTCCCTGCTGAGCAGGGAACCTGAGGCAAAGCTTGATCCCAAGACCCTGGGTTTATGAAATGAGCCAAAGGCAGACACATAATGGAATGAGACACTCAGATGCCCCATGAACAATCTTTTCATTTTTAATTTTGACCTGATTAAATCTCATTTCCATA
Source organism: Taxidea taxus jeffersonii (assembly GCA_003697995.1). Lineage (NCBI taxonomy): Eukaryota > Metazoa > Chordata > Mammalia > Carnivora > Mustelidae > Taxidea > Taxidea taxus. Next base: position 51,666 of record ML100233.1, read on the forward strand.
ATAAGAGATTTTCTAGTGTCTTATACTTTTTTTTCAAGCCCAGATAGTAACTTTATACTTGTTATCCTGAATTCCATCTCTGACATCTTACATCCACATTGATTAGATCTGTGTCAGAGAGTATTACCTCTGGTTCTTTCTTTTATTGTGAGTTCCCCCTTCTAGTCATTTTGCCCAGAGAAGAAGAGATTAACAAGTGAACAGAATCAAAAATATTAACCATGATAATTGACTCTCTCTGCTTACTTGTGGAGCATAAGGAATAATAACAAAGAAAACATTGGGAGAAGGAGAAGAGAGGTGAGTTAGGGGAAATAGGAGGGGGAGATGAACCATGAGAGACTGAGGACTCTGAGAAACAAACTGAGGGTTTTGGAAGGGAGGGGGTGAGCCTGGTGATGGGTATTAAGGAGGGCACATATTGCATGGAGCACTGGGGGTGTTGCATAAACAATGAACCTTGGAACACTGGAAAAAATAAAAACAAACAAACAAAAATATTAACCATGGCTCATTAAAAATACACCTTAGACAAACTGGAAGAGGTCATAATCTAGAACAGAAAAGAGAAAGGAAAAGGAAAAAGAAAGGAAAGGAAAAAGAAAAAAAAGGCAAGGTAGGAGAATATAATCTCACAGAGTGGACAAAACAGGGTAATCCACTTGGTCTTGAGTGTATTTTGGCCTGTGTGTTAGAAGACACTAAATACCAAAATTGTAAAGAAAACAAAACTTATACATATACAAAAATAAAATTGAATAGAGTGAAAGGAAGCCAAAGATGAAGAATGTATCTATAAAATGTAATGTAAAAAATGAAAGTTTTAAAAAAAGACTTAAAAATAAAGAGTTGGTAAAATAAGAAACTAGTTGAAAAGGGAATAAAGAAAAAAGAAAATGAAAAATTTAAACTGAAAATGAATCAGGAGGAAAATAAATCAAATTCTCTGTACTATTTCCCCCTCGCACTCGAATTTTACAGTCTTGTGGGGTCCATAAACTTGCTGTGTACCTGTTCTTTCAGTTGGTCTTCTGGGTGAAGGGCCTGCTGCACTGCTTCTCATGTGTCTTTGCCTAGGTGGAGTTGCACTGCCCCTTATTAGGGGGCCAGGCTCAGTGTATGCTGGTCCTCTGTGTGACTTTTGTTCCATGAAGGTTTTCTGTCCTCTTCAGAAGATCAAAATAAAAATGGCCATGCCCAATCTCCAGCCCCAGAGCCAAAAGATCATGGTCCCCTGTCTTCAGTAAACCCTCAGGATAAAAGTTTTTCACTGTTGTGTGTCCCAAACATTGCATACACCTGTGGTGTGCACTCACACCGATCCTTCTGGGGGAAGTCAGAGGGTCCTGCATTATTGCATTCTGTAGGGCCCTGGCATTGAGAGCTGGATCTGAATCCTGTATGCGCCTCCTCTGCCCCTCCAGGAGGGGGAAGTTAGAGGGTAGCTTGGTACTGTCCTTTACAAGGCCCCCACCCTGACAGCTGTTGGCTGCTTGTGTGAACCCTTGCTCCACCCCTCCTGGGAGATGGTGGAGAATCTCCAAGCAGAGAATGATCACCTGGGTCACTCGATTGGCTCGCAGTTTATGGTGAAACAAGCTAAGATCCCCTTCCTGGGCTTGCTGACCATAATCAGTTTCCACACTCCACTGCTTGGGAACTCTACTGGCTCAGGCACTTCTGTTAATTCTTTGACTCCCAGGATCCTGAGGCCACCCTGTCCCTCCTAGAATTCTGTCACCCCCTAAGCCCCTTTCAGACAAGGATGGCTCTCACTGGAGCAGATTTCTAAGGGCTCCAATTTTGCCCTCCAAGGCTATATCACTTTCCAGAAGCCAGCTTACAGAGGCTTCCTCCCCAGCACCCTTAATCTTCCAATATCTCCCTCAGATTCACTTCTCCACACCTCCAACCTTGTAGAAAGTTGTTGCATTTCTACTTGTAGAGTCCCAGATATTCTTTTCTTACATCTCAGGTTGAATACATGGTGTTCAGAATGATTTGATAGTTACCTAGTTAAATTAAAGGGACCAGATGAAACGAGGTCCTCTACTCTTCCACCATATTTATGTAGATTATTTTTTATAAATACAGTATAGTACCATAAAGGTATTTACTTCCTTATGATTGTCTTAATAACATTTTCTTTTTTCTAGCATATTTTGTTTTAAGGATACAATATATAGCACATATAACATGCAACATACGTGTCAATCAACTCTTTATGTTATCGGTATTGTTTCCAGTCAACAGTAAGCTATTAGTAATTAAATCCAGGGGGAATCAGAAGTTATACTCAGATTTTTTATTGCATAGGTGGTTGGCATCCCTAACCTTGATATTGTTTAAGGGTCCACTTTATGTGGAGATGGGGTTTCAAAAAAATATGGTCACATCTAAAATGGACAAGATCAGGTTATATATTCATATATACTTGGCAGATATATATGACACAAATTAGGCCAATCAGATCCTTTCTCTCTGGATTTGAATCTTGAGAGTGAAGTAACACAAAGGGCAAAAATGGTTGGTGTTCATTCATTTCAACAGTGGTTTGTTAGTGAGGATGCCCAGTAGATCCTATTCTCTAAGTCTCTAGAGTTGCCCCAGTGCTTTTACTTTTCAAGTTTATATCACAATTAAGAATTTTTATTAATACTCCTATTAGCTGATTCATATACACAAGATCATGAGCTGGGAGTACACACTTTTTAGTACCAGTATTCCATCCAAACTATAACTTCTTTGTTCTTGTATTGAAACATTATTCTGATGTCCCTACAATCTAATCATATATGTATTTTATTCCTCCTTGTCTGTGACATTTTAAAAACCTCTGGTTATTACTCAATATCCATTAAAGTTATTGGTTCTTAGATGTTTCCTTCTGTGCCCCAATGCCTGCCACCATGCTTGAAGAATTCTATATTTATATGTGCATTAAATACCATTTTATGTCACCTCAGCCCTTCATTCCCATATCATGAATCTTGCCTCATTCATAACTGTTTTATTTCTGAAGTACTGAATTTGAATAACCTACTTTCTAATGAGTTCTTTTAATTCCTATTATCTCTCTCTCTTCCCTACTACCCATGCTCTATGACCTCATCAACTATGTCAGTCCCTGGTACTTTATTTCTCCCACTTTATTAGCCCCTCATGAATTTATTTCCTTTTCTAGCGAATGTGTTCCACCATGACTCACCATTTCATTTTCTTACTATCCTTAATTACCTTGACCACTTGTTCTGCTTTCTCATTTGTCCTTCAAAATTTCTAGCTCTGGATTAATTGAACCCTCTGCCATGTTCACTCTTATACATGAATAATTGAAAATTGAAAGAAATCTCTGTGGATTAGTACCCAAATGAGCCGATAGCATTCAATCTCACCTTTATCATTATCTTTGATCACCGTACTTGTCTTTGAACTATTCTAATTGCATTACCCTTTTCTCCACAACTCAAATCTCCA